>VBVR01003556.1:0-17227 GCA_011638315.1 Tetramorium parvispinum
GAACAAATCAGAAAAATCTTGTAGAATTGATTAAATTTCTGATTATTATAATAAGAATTATGGTTATTATAAGTTATAAAGTATTGAGTTCTATTATAATAATCAGAATATTTGAGCAATCCTATAAGATTTTCTGATTCGTCCGTTTTTAACTAGATTTTTTTTAAGTGTCTTATAAGGGCTAAGGGCGAGAAATGAGGGCAGTAATTGCGAATATTGCAAAATACATTTTCCGGCGGAATTAACGAAAGAATCGATTGAGACATAGCGGTAAAATGTTTGTCATCTTCCTCCACGCCTTCACTTTCTTTTTTTTTCATTTTGCGACGTTGTGTAACAGTGCGCAAAGCTCTACACTGTAATCAGCGCGGAAATGACTGCAAACGACCGACGGGCACCGTTCTTTTGCCATTGTTTCTGCCGACGGGTCATTGTTTTGCACCTTTGTTAATCGCCCGTCATTTCCATTCCTTCGAAACCCTTTCGCGACCGCGTCTGTCGCTCCGAACGCGAATTGCACCGCCAAAAAACAATGCGCCTTGCAATTACTTTCCACAGATGAGACAGAGCTTTCATTTTTCCGCATCGAAACATAAAACAATGATTGCAGTAGTTTCACCACCGAATCTGGAATTATCATTAAAAAAATTTCGATTTTTTCTTATCCCTTGCTTTTCTCTTTTTTTCATTTCAATTAATTCCTATTTTAATTGGAATTCAATTTTATTTAAATAAAAAAATCTTTTCTGATCTCTTGTTCCTTAACATTGAAAAATAATGAAAAATTTTATCTAATACAGAAATATTTTTTATTCGTGTTCTCAATTTATAATTTTTCGGATTGTAATTGGATTGTTTGCTAGGATTTGCTTTCTAACTTATCTTTCTTTTATCTCAATTATTTCGATAAAAATTTATATGCAGAATCCTTTCCAGAATTTAAATTATATCATTTCCTCATTTCCTTTAAATCCTTTTCTCGAAGAAACATTTCAAAATAAAGAATGTTTAAAATAAAAAGTTATGAAAAATAATTGATTATTGAAAAAAATAATCTTAATGATTAACGACAAATTAATTGCTTAATGATATAAAAGAATAATAAAATAATTTTTCTCTTATATTTACTGTTACCTTATTTTTAAAGTGTTATATAGACGTACAATTATTATTACAAGTCATTGTTTATTATAATAATTATAACAATTTTTTGGTTGCAGAATTTTGTAGTACGACAATCGAGTCAGAGCGACACAATGGCACTCTCAGTGAGATTACCTGCCGGAAAGGGACCCTACATCGAGCATTACCTGATCCAGGCCAACAAGGGCAAGCTGAGCTTGGAAACGAGTGAGAACAGGTTCGACAATATCCCCTCGCTGATTGCTCACTACTCACAGTGCTGGTAAGTGCATTCTTTTCTCTTTATTTGTATACGGATTTTCGCATCAGAAATGGCATACTATCATCTTTCTCATTCCTATTCTATCTTTTTTTCTATAATTAATGAACTTATTTTGTATATATAAAGAAGTATGAAACTAAAATTATATTGAAAAGTAAAAATTTGTTGAATATTTTTTCTCGATGCAATCTAAAATATTTCGTGAAGATTCACCTTTCAATGATTTTATTTTTTAATATTCTTACACATAGAATGATAAAAAAAACACAAATTTTTATATATACTATAATATGTATTTTTAAAATTACAATTAATTAATTATTAATCAACTATTTATTTCAATTAATTTATCAATTATCCTAATGTTACGGGTAATGTTAGTATAAAATTAATAACTGTAGTTAGTCTATATACTCTATATATCTATTTTTGTTTGACAAGCAGTGATGAACTGCCAGTGCAATTGTCTTTACCGAGAGCGATGCGGGAAGCGAAGAATAGGCAGCAATTGTCGTCGCTGGCGTTGCTGGGTCAAGAATTTTGGCGATATCCGATGGCGAATCCGAAGCCACCGGAAAGCAGCAGCAGCAATACTTCTAGTCTAAGTAGTTTCCATGGGGGTGAGTTTTTTTTAACAATCTATTTGCGTAAATAATTTCAAAATAAATTAGATATAAATAAATAAGTTTAATTTGACAAAAAACTTACAAATTAATTTAAAGTGATTCTTAAAATGATAAATCGAAATTTTTCAATAATTAAAACACTTATCGTAAGAAAGTTAAAATAAAACAAGCTTAGATGCTTGCAATTTTTATTTATTAATTAAATTTTCGAGACTTATATTCAAAGCGATATATCTTTGAAAACTAAAGAAAATTATAAACAGACATATTTATAGTATAATCTTTTTTTAGGTAATAATAACCACCACATTAATAATAATAATAACATGGATACGCCGACCACGGAAAGCATAGTGCTTAATCTGGCCCCAATATCGTCTCACAATACACGTAAGGAATTAACATTCTATTTTTGTAATACATTTTCTTAAGCTCACTGTTTAATTTCTACCTCTTTTTTTACTGTTATTTTTTATTTATATTTGATTTATAGATTATTATAGATTACAAATTCCTCCCAAAAATTATCTCAAAAATAATCTGTCATTTAAATTTGTTTTTATTTGTAGACACCCCCTCACCGACGAATACCGTTAACGCGAACACCTCGACGTTCGCGTCGTCGCTGCCGCGTCAGCCGCGTCCAACTCCGCCAAACACCCTCAATCTGACAACCTTCAACGAGCCTCTGAACGATCCCCCCAAAAGGGACCGGATTTCGTCACCGAGCGACAAACTCTCCCACAAGCTGATCTCGCCGAATCTCGTGCAGAGCGTGCGGTGCCCCTCGCCAGTGGTCCACAATGTGGAGAACAATGTTCTGAGTCCTGTGCAGGACGTGAGAGCCTTCGACACTCTGAAGAACGGTCTGGACACGCCGAGATTGACGGCGGTCGAGTTTAAGAGCTCCAGCAAGTTCGCATCCGTCTCTAGCTTCCATCAGAACAACCTGTCGTGCACTACATCCCCGGAATTGCCGGACAGTAGGAACTTCTGCGTTGAGAATCTGGGAGCTAGGCAGAACATGAAGACGCCGCCGCCGCCGCCGCCGAGGTGGGCTAAGCCCGGCATCAGTCAGAGTCAAAATAATTTTACTGTGACTACGACGGTGACGTTCAACGTGAACCAGGGCAACATAAACACCTCGCAGGTGAATTTAAAAAAAGTGTTCTTCAAAATTTATTATCACAAGGATTACTTTTGACAAATTTTTCATTTACATCATTACGCAATTAATTATATGTAATACATCTTCTTATAATAAACTTAATCTTTATATTTATTTTTATTTTCTAATAAATTTTGAGTATCCAAGATAATTAATTTTCTTAGATTTTATATCGCGTCGCGTTTTATTGCTATTATTGTGTAAAGTAATTTAATAAAAATTTTTTTTCTGTTTGCCAACAGCAAAACACACCGTCGGATCCCAACACGTCGCTGCTGAGTCCTCAGTCTAACAAGTCTCTCAATTCCAACTTTTCCATCAAATCGCCTCTCTCGTCTACTACTTCAATGGTGTCCCCCACCTCGAAGCTGATCCCAAAGACACCCAACGTGCTCTCTCCGAACACTCCTTCCAGCACCAGCAAATCCAAGAGACGACGCGATCGTGAGAACCGGAAGAATTCCCAGCACTATCAGGAATCGGACATTCTGGAGTCGTATTACCGCAGCTCGCCGGCCGACAAGATTTCTGACTATGAAGACATATGGAACACGACAGACCAATCGACACAGTCGACCTGGAACGACAGGTTGAAGGACAACAGGGCCGTCTGCACCCCGCAGGATTGTGTGAGAAATTCTAACGACCGTCTCATGAGTCCGAGAGATTCCGAAAAGACTCTTGTCAACGAGAGACTGCCAACGGGAGAGCAGATGGTTCTGAAGAACGACAAGGTCATCCTGAAAAACGATAAAATGGGATACAAAGAAATGATGAGTCCGGAGTTTAGCAGTTTCAAGCCTGTCCTAGAGATGAAGAGTCCTGATCAGAGCTCGCTGGAGGAGACTGGAATGGGGAAGAGACCCGATCTGCTATCTAGAGTTTGTAAGGATCTATTAAATTGTTATATGAGATTATTGTATAAAACAGTTGCTTACCTATTGCTATGGTTCAGGTTCTAGAAGTTTCGTGGACACTCATAATACCAATGATTTCTTTTACTGAAGATGGTTCGAAGTGAAACTGAAATGTTTAAATTGCGATTTCATGTAACTTGGATGTTATTTTCTCCCGACTTTCGTGCATTCGGCTCTTAATAGCCATTTTACAACTATATTTTAATTTTTATTTAAACAGAGCCTTATTTTATTGTAACTATTTCTATAGTAATTAAATTTATAATTAATGATTTTAAAAATTAAATTTAAACTTATTACACAATATATTACACATTATTAAAATTAAAATTAAAATTAAAATAATGCTAAAATTTTTCTGCAAGCGTTCTTATCCGAATAGAGATTATTGAAATAATTAGGAGTTTTATTTTTTATTATAATAATCTCAAATTTTAATTTATTAATGAAAAAAATAAAGATATTGTAGACTGAAATTACGAATATTATATTGAATTTTAAGGTAAATTAATGTTTTTAATTTATAGTAATTTTTACTTTTTTTTCGATTATTAATCTTCAAAATAAAAATCAAAAAAGTTTTTAGAGATTTTGAGATTGGAAACCCTTTTCGCAGGCAGTGCCAATTCCTTGAACAGTCCCAGCACGGTGACGCCGCCGAGAAACAAATTAGGTCTCGTTTTGACGAAGTCGGAAACCAACAGTCCCCAGACTCCCGAATCTAAACAGAGCAGCCCGTTCTACGCGGAGCCGGCTGACGCCATTGTTCAAAACGCCGTTATAATCCCGAGAAGGCGACTAACAAAAAATAATCCGGCGATGAACAAATATCGACACAGCGAGCCAGGCTGGTTGCAGACTCCAGTAGGAAACATTGCTAATCAATTGCATCCTATTGACTGCTGGGAAGATCCCACCGAAGAGACGGAGGACAAAACGCCGTTAATCTCGTCATCAGTCGACAACCTGGCGAAAAGATTGGCTCAGACTAAGGAAACGAAGAAGATCCCTCGGGCGAAGCCAGTCCAACCACCGAAGATCAAGACCAAAGTGTTTAACGACACTTCTTGGGCGGTGGATTCTAGCTGGGAATTTATTGGTATGACTTGTATACTGTAAAAAAATCTAGATTATTTTAAAGCATGTTATAAGTTACAATAAATACCAGCAATTAAAAGAATAAATACTATAATAATTTAAATTAACTATAGTAATTACTATATAATATTTAAAAAATTACTCTAGTAAACTGTAGTAATTTTATAAATATTTCTAAACAATCTTAGTTTTTCTTAAAATAATATATTTTAATATTAAATTTACATAAAAAGATTTAAACATTAAATAACTATTTTAAATTTTATTAAATTATTATCCTTAGTTCAAAGAAAGTGAAATATCAGATACATTAAAATATTTTTTTTATTTTTTGTATAGGCAATGAAGCTGAAGAGCCAGATTGCGAACCGGACTATGACTGTGATCCCGATTACGATGGCAATAATATCGCAAGGAAATTTCCCGATGACGAGGAATGCAATAGAAATATTGTTGGGAACACCTTGACTGTTCAAAACATAATCTTACAACGGTAAGTTTTCAAACGTGAACAAAATCGCGAATATTTTCATAATAATTTTGTATAAAAACATTTATACTTATACATTTTCAAAAATATTTCTTCTTTTGCATTAAAACTTAACTTTTTTTGTATAGCCGATAATGGATCATCTTTTGTACTTATTACGATTTTAATTGCTTTATATCTAAATAATAACGTAATTACGAAAGATGAAAATTAAAATCCGATTAAACTTTTCTAAATAATTGTAAAACAAGAAAAAGTTCAAATATTAGGTGTTTGAAAACTTCTTACAGGTACCCGGAACTGCTCAAGACGCCAGATACGTGTGAGTCGTTGTACAGCGACCGAAACTCCTCGTATGACAACGTGGAAAAGCGGAATGTGAAGCGCGAAGATACCCTAGAGTCGCGAAAAGATCGCACGTACGATCCCTCCGAGTGGGAAACCATGCTGGATACAGACGCGGAGAGTGATGTAGAAAGGATCAAACGAAACAAGAGTTTTAAGGAACGGCTGGATCCTCTCTTGTGTAAGTTTTATTTGGTTTATATACGTATTTAGTTTATAAATTGATTCATATTTTGGATGAAAAGTTTATTTTTAATATATGTATGTATATAATATATGTTACGTAATGGAGCACTATTTTAGAAATTATTCTGTTATTTGTGAATAACAGAATATATTTGTTTACATTTAATAATAAATTTAAAATTTAAAATATGTAATAATTTATATTAAATTATTACATTTATACTATTTCTACTACTTTTAAGTTTACATTATATTGAAATTATTAATATACCTCAATGTAATAAAGTTTAATAATCTGCGCGATGCTGAAAAAAATTTTCTTCTCTTAGAGGCACACTTATTCACAATTTCTCAAGATTATTTAAATAATATGTGATATGTACAATATATGTACATATATATATTGCATTATTGAATCTGGAAATTAGATACGCATTTAGATATCCATTCTGATCCCAATATCTTGGAATAGAAAAAAAAAGAAAGATTGAAGAGAAAAAAAGCGAAATAAATAGAAAATGAAGAGACAGAAAGCGGTTATATTTGAATAATAGCAATATTGATGAGATTATTCGATATCTACCGATTGTGACTGATTAATTGGTTGTAAAAAGAAGAGCTTGGTATCTCTTATCGTTAAAATGGCAACAGCGACATCAGCATCTAGCGTTTCTTTTTGCTACCTTTGAAGGTAACACTGGATCAGTCGTTAATCGGTCGACTAGCTGATCGTAGTGTTTGAAGTAACAGGTATCCTTTGCAGCTGCATTACGTCGCATTTTGCACATTTAAAGTGAGATGGATACTTAGACATTGAAGAGAAAAAGAAGAAACATGATATAAATACAGCTACAAAGGACAAACTTAACGTGCAATGACACTTTCGCGAGTGATGATGATCGGTTGTTAATCCGTTAGTGCTTTCTGCTCTTCGTTGGACTTAGAATTGTTTATCTTAAGCTTTTTCTGTAGAGCTTGGAATTTTTTCAAAAATAACTTTAAAAGTCTGAAGCGATTAAATATACAATTAATGTTATCGAAATTGAGAAGAATAAGGAAACTCTAATTAAATTTAAAGAGTTTTTTATTTAATTTTGAGTTTCTTTGCGATGTAAGATTTCTTAGAATCATGTGAAAAATCTAAGATAATTAAATTTTTATTTCAAAATTAAGGAAGGAAGAAAATACTTCGTTTGAGACGCGTATTTTCTTTGATAGTTTATGTTCATTTTTTTTCTATTTGAAGAATGTTATTTATTTAAACTTTAAAGAAGCTTGGATTTCTTTAGATTATGATCTGAAAAATACTTGAACTGATTCAATTGCAGTTCCAAAAACTGAAAAAAATTGATGAGATTACAGACATTGATTTGTAAAGAAAGTTGATTCATGAGACAAGCTTTCGAATAGAAATCATATCAAAGATAGATAATCTCACAATGGGGAAAAACAGAGTCCAAAAATCTGTCCAAGTCACGATATTCTGAGATAAAGCACGAAGGTGTGTCCATGTGTTGACAAAGGTCGTGATATGAAATTACGATGACCAAAGCAATTTAGAATATACATTATTCTTAGGTGCAAGTACCTAGAACATTTCTAAGTTTCAAAGTAAAATGTAAAACGAAATGGATCGTTACCTTGAGGAAATTATCTGATAAGAGTCTTTTCGTACTACTTGCATCTCCTATGAGAAGAGCATTATATCTACTTATTCCAAGCTCGCGTGTGCGATAAGAAGTCGTTAAACTGGATAACGATTCCTAATTGTACACGTAATTGCCGTCATAATCTTCGGCACTGACATTTCATTTTTACGCACACAAAAATTACTCGAAAAAAATTACTTGAATTTCGTAATATTTGAATGTATTGGAATTTATTCCTATTTAATGCCTTTATTTAATTTATCTTTATCTTAATCTATATATTTTGTAGTTTTGAGTATATCTTAATCAAAGTGTTAAAAGTGTGAGATAATTAAACGTCACGGTCATCGATGACCTAAAATTGCTGGAAAAATTCTAGAGAGATATTTCTGATTTTTGCTTTCTAGCAAATATACATGTTTCCTCAGTTATGCAAAGAGGGAATACTTTGAAGAGGGAAGGGAAATTTTTATCTAGAATACACTGACCTTTCATTTATTACACAAATCGTTAACATGCACGATTTGAATGGCATCTCATACGAAGGAGATAGACGGAGAATGGGTGATGATTAATTGTTTGCTGAAGGAGGCTAGTCGCTTGGAAATGGAGAAGGAACGCGAGCAGAAGTTCTTTGTTAAGAAACTCTTGCGGAGAATCATAAACTATATCCATCGTTTTCTGAAGATGAGAATAAATTTTTTTGAATGTAATATACTATAGTAATTAACTATAATAATTAGCGATTATTAATACAGTTAAATTTTATTTTTGAAAAATATATTTTTTAAGTGCTTGTTTATAAATGTCAAATTTACAATTTTTTATTTTAGAATTTCTAAATTGATTTTTACGAATATTTAGAATCTGAAAAGTTATTTTAAGAGTTTTTTTAAATGTTAAATTTAATGTATAATTTTTTATTTCAGAATTTTTTTTCTACATTGATTTTTACGAGTATTTAGAATCTTTTATTATTATATAATATATATTTAAATAGATTAAAAAATTTTTAAAAGTTTCGCGATTTAAGTGCACATCATGTAACTGTAAAATAAGAATTTAAACCGATCTCTTATCTTTAATAATTTTGAAAAATTTTTGGCAATAAAGTGAACTACTAACTTTTGGTTGAAATTGGAAAATTGAAAAAAACAAGTATCAATAACTCTTAATTCTAGTATGAGCGATTAATATGACATTTTAGATGAAAATATTGAAAAATTAAAAATTTTTTTAATTTAATTAATTTTTCTATTAATTGTAACATTTATATTATGACATCTCACATTAGAAACTTTTATAAAATCTAACTTTAAGCGCTTAAAAGTGATTCTTTATTACGATTCCTTTAATATATGTTTACTTTATTTACGGGTTGCAGATGTGTGATTTTTGAAGCGTAAGAAAAATAAGTATTTATGGATTTAATAAGAAGATACTTGAAGAGTAAGCATTTTCTTTGAGACTACTAGTTTAAAAAATGTTTAAGAAATTCTGCATTAATAAGCCGCTTGGCTTTTTGTTAAACCATCTTCACTTGTCTAAAAATGTTTTAAAATTTTATGTTTATGAAGTTACGTGAGAAAAGTTATACAAAAGTGTTTTATATTTGAGTTAGAAAAAAATATAAAATATAACATTAATTATAACTAAAATATTATTGGGAAAGATATTACGTAAATAATATTAAAAATTATTATAAAAGCAAAATATTGCATTAAAAAATATAACGTGCATATCAATATGTAAACTATTATAATATCATAAACATTATTACATAAATAAAGTATTGTTAAATACCGCTAAAGTATCATAAATATGGAAAATATCATGTAATCATTTCTTCTTCCAATCTGATCTGAAACAAAAAATTTTTTACAGCCCCGCCACGAGTACAAGCACTTGCGAAGAATCGGGATCAGCTGAATGGAACTGGAGCGACTATTAGAGCTTACGCTCTTCAACTTGCGGTAGACAAGACTACAACCTTCTCGCAGAACATCGACAACTTTATTCAGTGTACGCGAGAGAGCAAGGAGACGATCCCGCACGTGGTGATGCGCAACATGCGGCAGTTCATGTCGGGCATGAAGAACTATCTGGTGAAGCACGGTGAGCGCGAATTCGAGTTGGAAGTGGAAAAGGAGCGAATGAAATTACGGCCAAACGAGTTCCTCAATCTCGACGCCATCCTCGAGGACGTGATGATGGGCCTGGTGGTGAGGCCCCTTCGGGAACACGTGTGCCGGTTGTTCATCGAGCATTACTTTACTACCGGCGCGCTGCAGACCCTGGCGGAGAACATCCAGCACGCGCAGGGCAAGACCATTCACGATCTTGGTGTTCAGGTAAATTTCCTCACCTCAAGATGTAGACCTGTACGTGCGACAAATATCGAGAGATAGAAAAAAAAACAAAATTTTAGAAAGTTTTATGAAGCTATTTTGAAATAGCTTCTCGAGAATCATAAAGTTTATTCCGGAATAATTTCATGAAGCTGTTCGAAATAGCTTCACGAGAATCATAAAGTTTATTCCGGAATAGCTTCATAAAGCTATTCGAAATAGTTTCGCGAGAACCATAAAGTTTATTAAGGAAGAATATGAAATTTATCACACTTGCAAAAATCTGATTGTTTTGATTTTGCCTGTATAGTCGAAAATCGTACCCCCTTCGGAAGAAAGTCTGGAACGCATTCTCAAATGTATCGAGCGATTGCAAAAGGCAGATTCCCCACTTGAGAAGTTGGAACACTTATTGGCAGCCATCTCGGCCATCTTCAACTCTGTAAGTTTTATACCTCTATCTTCTTCAAATTCGTAATTTGTATTACCATTTTTAAAAATGTAAACATGACAATATATCTTCTATCAATATGTCTTCAGTTTATTGTTACAATATTCCCAATAAATGCAGAACATTATTGCAACTGTTAGAAATGTTACAATATTGCTGCAATATTGTTAGAATATTTTGTGTTGGCTGGATTGCTAAACATAAATTTGAAAATTACATTCTCTTTGATATTTTTTCAATGCTTTTATTATATTTTACAAATATTATATAGTAAAATTAATAAGTAATAAATCGATGATGTCATATTATTGAATTATGATTTTGCAGGTGAAGCAAGCTAACAAGGGCAGGCATGTTACGCTGGGCGCTGATGATCTTCTGCCGTTGGTAATCTGGGTTTTGGTACGTGGCAAAGTAATGGACGCAGAGATCGAAGCCGAGTACATGTGGGGCTTGTTGCATGCTTCCCTTTTAAGTGGCGAAGGCGGCTATTACCTGACAACTCTGTCGAGCGCGGTGCATGTTTTAAAGACCTTCAAGTCCAGTCAGAGCACCATGTCCACATTAAATGTAAGAAATAAATATCGCTGATTATACCTAGTTACTTAGTAAACTAAATTGATGTACAATAATTAAATATAATATACCATATTATTCAAACATATCTTAGTGCTTTAATATTTTTTGATAGGATGGAATTATTTTAGGAAAATTTGAAAATATCAAATTTAATCGAATTTTTCATGGGGATTTTATTTGTTTAGGGATGTGGAACACCGGACTGTTCGTCTGTGTTGCGAATCTTGGTACCAGACGAGTTGCACGGTTCTTTAAATACTAGAACACTTCCGGTGCGGCCCAACATGAATACCAAAGAAATCTGCCGCATCCTTGCGCATAAGATCAGATGCACAAATCCTCAGGACTATGGGCTCTTCAAGTTGGTGCAAGGAGAAGGTAAGCGCATTTAATATAAAAATTAATATAATATATAAAGTATAATATTATGAAATAAATTCTATTATATCTTTTTTTTTAATATAAAATATTATGTATTATGTCACAAAAGTTTCCGGAATTTCTAAGTTTAATTATTTATTGTAATGCAATAGAAGACAATAGAAATTTTGTGCAATAGTAAAAGTTGCAAATAATTAAATAATTATTTAAAAAATTTAATAGACATTTTTATCGATTTTCATTTCAACTATTGATAATTGCTTTTGCTTATATACATATATTTTATTGTTAGCAAAAGTTTATCTTTGCATATATTATCTATTAGTTTTATACGTAACGACTTGTCAGAGTAATCAATAAATCAACAAAAATGAGTTATAATAAAGAATAACAAAAAAAGTTTACATTTTATTTGTTATGTTTCTATTTTATTACGCTCATTTGTTACTGATTTTAATATTGACACTGTAAAAATAATTATTACAGTAATTTCAAATATTAGCAATATTTATCATCTAATTATTAGTAATAGTAAAAAATTATGTAATATTGTATATCGCGATTTTTAAAAATTATAACACATTCAATAGTTTATAATGACTGCATCTGTATTTTTGTTTTAGAAACGTTGCTCGGAGATCACGAATGCCCACAGGAACTCTCTCACTGCCTTTTCGCCTACAAGCGGATTGACGCCAAAATAGCATGGCCCAAGACCAGTTCTTAAGAGAGAGTAGCAAAGTATTTACTAATTTAAAACTTATTTCTAGATACTCTTTTTCTCTCTCTCTCATGAGTCGATATCGCACTTTTAAGATATTAGTATTATATCTTGAAGATACAGAAAAAAATTTTTAAATATCATATTTTTTCTACAAAAACATCTTTCTCAACATTTTGGACATTTAGTTGATCAATATCGCTTATTTGAAGGATTTTTATTAAAATCATCTCAATAGAAATCCTCTCGACACTGCCATTTTTATAAAGCATTTGTCTTGAAAAATTAAATGTGAAGAATTTTTATCACTCGCACAGGTAATATGAGTACTGCAAGGAAAAATTAAGTAATTTGAATTAAATAGTCGTCAAAGAAGAAGAAAAGATAGAAATAACTTTCCAAATAAAAATTTTCCAATCGGTATAAAGTGATCTTAAACAGTATCGTGCAAAGTAATTATTGATTTTTTATATTTTAACCCTCAACGGATAAATGGAATTTAATTATTTGGGTTCTAGAATATTGAAATTAATAGTGGAATATTATATGCAAAGATAAACTTTGCATATAAAGTAGAATAACACACAGATAGTACAAGGTTTTTTATTATTTATATATAATAAATAAATTATAATATGTGTCTTATTTTCTTCAAGTCAATCAATCACTTATAATTGTCTAATTTTCTAATCTCGATCATTCTTTTCAACGAGGTCGTGTAAACATCAGGAAGCTGATACCAAAAACATAATAAATTGTATATTTGTGCGGTTTTCTAATATCCTAATTTTAATATCTCTTTATTTATTATTTAGCGAACTTTCATAAAGTTTTACGACTCCTACTGAGGGTTAATATATTTAATTAAGATAAGTACAATATTAAGAATCGCGTTGGGCGTGCGAAATTATTCGCGACCAAGTGTCTACTCACTCCCCAGTGAGAAATGATGATCGAATCGACATCGAATTGATGCCTTTTCGACGCAAAAGACATCGAATCGATATCGATTCGACATCAATTTGACCAACCATTTCTCACTAGGTCATCGACTCGACGGAATTGACCACTGATTAAACAGTATCGGATGTAAAGCCGGAAGAAAAAAGAAACGCAGCTGTGTGCATGTGTGTACGAATTAATGATAATCTCGAAACGCATATACATTTGCAATTGCACGCAGGATACACGACACATATATATATATACACATACACCCACATATACGATGTATCGTGAAAAGCCGTATTGTATGTATTTACTCAGTATTCAATGTCTCGTGGACGTCTGCAATAAGAAAAGGAAGGGCGTTGTTATCTGGAAGCGCACCTGTCCTGAAAGAATAAGAATCTACAAGTCCAGAGAACATCCGGAGAAAGAAATAGTGATAAATTAATTGTATTAGTTTATAATTGAAGAAATCTTCTATTTTACTAATTAGACACATATACATATGTGTATGTGTGTGTGTTTGTGTGTGTGTGATGCGTGTGTGTATGTGTAGATTGTTATGATTGTTATTTATTCTTTATGTAAATGAAGCAATGATCATTTTTGCTGATTTATTGATTACTCTGACAAGTCGTTACATATAAAACTAATAGATTATGTTGATTGTAAGAAACTCATATTAATGAAAAACATGTTCAAGATTTTAATTCATTTAAAAAATACAAACAATTTTTCTGCTTACTTTATCGTTATCTCAGAACTTCCTTCCTCAGAAACTTGATATTAATTGATAAAGTTGCTTCTTTGTTATCAGTATGCAATAATTAAAAAAATGCAGAAAACTTTTTAATTTTTATTTTATATGTTTATTTTTATATGTTTCAGAGAAATTTTCTTAATCAATAACAATCACTCATTTTAAATATTTTATTTGAATTCTTTATTGATGTATCTTAGAATTTTTCCTAATAATTGTATAATTAGGAAAGAGATAAAATTATTTAATTAATGTATTGCTGCAAAATTTCGTTTTTAAATTAATATAAACGTATTTGCAATATAATAATATATTGACATATATTGCGATAATGTGATTGATAGTGTCGATGATCTCTGGACTTAAAAGTCGGTTTTACGAGTATTACACTTTGTATATATGTGTGTATACCTATATGCATATATATAGAAAGAATGATATTCAGACTTTTCCCTAATATACATATGAAAGGATGCGCAAATTGCTATACGTTTTCTATAATAATAACCGAGACAAAATGATTAATGAGGAAACTTCTTGACTCATGCGCGCGAAGTTTAGTAAGAATAGAAAACAAAGAAGACTAGCTTAGACGTTCTATTTTAAGTACTTTCTACATGAGGCGGAAAGGTCGCAAATTCTGGTAAAATAAGCAATCCGTATTTTTAGGCAAATTTCGTGTATTTATTATTGCAAATTGTAGACAGATTTTTAATTCATATTTTTCACATTATGATTCCTCCCCGATCGCTTCTTTTCTTCCTACGTCGAAAGAACTTGCTAGGCTGATTTTTAAATCTAGAAGGCTGTGTATAACTCATGTGTGTGTCAATAAATAAAGTTGCGAGGTAAAGAATGATAATAATGCATACGCAATAATATATAATCAACGGTGTGGAATTCTAGAAAATATAAATAAATATCGACTATTTTTTAAATTCTCGCAAGAGATGGACGGCATCTTGTGAATTCACGAACAATGATACTGAAAATATTTTGCTAAAGAAAACTCGTATACAAATCAGCCTCGCATTCTTTTACTGTTTCTTTTATAATTTATGCACTCGTTATGTAATAATAATTAGCGGTTTATATACGTATACATTTCCCTATGTAATTTATTAAACGCGTTTTTTACCATCTAATATATCGTGATCTTTGCGTAGACGTGCTTTCGTCCTCTTTCCGACGATGATTAACACGATGATGATTTTAATGTCGATAATATGCTTCTAATATGCTAGTCAAACCGATACAAGTCGGAAAGATATATTCATAATTACACTTAAGTAAATAACTTTTTATTCGTTAAAAAAATTTGTACCATTAATTAATTACTATTATTATACACTTGTCATCAGTGATTATTATTATCATTGTAATATGTAAGTCTATGCTCAATAAACACTTTTCTATTATTCGAAAAGGTCTATTTATTTTAGGAACCACCAATTGTTGTTCCTATTTTTAATAAATATGTAATTTTATGATATTTTAAAATAAGGATCTTTTTGAAGTTTTATCCTTTTCATCTAATTAAAGAGTTTTATGTCAAGAGGGATGAAGGGGTGAATTAATGAAAAATGCAATTGCAATTTTAAATATTTGTAGTAGTTATAATCTTTTAATGTCATTATATTAATGATATATTAGAAGAAGAAAGTTCATTATAAGTATATTATATATGTATTTATATTATATATTATATATGTATTTATTATATTACAGTTTTTATTATATACATTTTTCCATTTTATTCTGTTATTATTCATTCAGTGATAGCTGAATGTGTCATCAGTTCTATTTATATCTACAGTCTAGCCATTATGTATTGTTGATATTCTGTTATGATTCACGGTTATTTATAGCTGCACTTTTAACGCAAAAAACTGTCCATTTATAGGCTCAATACGTGTACTTTTGAGCTGCACGCGTATCTAATCACAGAAATAGCATCATTAGCCGGATTATTCTCTGCTTTCAATAAATTATATCTTTCCATAAGAAATTTTATTTGGATTTGCCAAAAATATAATTCGTCAAATGGGATCAAAGACAAATTGGAAATATAAATTTATAGAATTCTTTATGTATAACGAATTTTACAATTATTAATTTTATAATAATTGTATTTATGTGTGAAATATGCATATATGTATTGAAAATAAATAAACTTGTCATTAACATCTAAATTCTAGAATAAATGTATTTCATGATTAATGTAATTAAGAAAATAATATTCATATAAAAATAATAAATGTGTAGTTTTTTGTTTGTTACAATATTAATAAAATTTGTGATCTCGATAACTGAGTCGAATTGGCCTACAGTGTACATAGATTTTTTTACTTAAAATGAATGTTAGAAGTTTGTCAGTTTCTTCCCAGATCACCCGGTATGAATGTATTAATATGTTAATTGAGCAGATTTTTTTCTTCGCAATTTGAAATAGTAATCATAATATCATATTGCATCGAGAAACTCACATATTCACAACGATTCCGCCGTCTCAAAACTCAAGGATATAATATCCATTCTCTCGAGTTTCGTTGAAGATTCTTTCACTTCAGTTACAAGATGAAAAATTTCGTATAGTCGTCCGAATATCTTTAACAAGTGTGACAAAGCCAACAGTAATGATCTTTAATATTTCAATTCTTGCCGCTTTTTCATATATTTTCATTCGTGATTAAAATACCTGTACTCTTTGATCTTCCATATTTTTGTCTAAATATACAATATGTATTTCTCATAAATGCGAGGAAAGAAATAAGAGGAATAAGAACAGTTTAGATATTACGATATACTTGCATATACTAATACACATATACGAAACATTATAAAATTTGATTTCATCATTGCGGTTCAAAATAAGTCGATTGGATTGGACGTTGTAATAAAACTAAAGTATCACTGACACTCAAGAAAGACGCTAATCCGATGTTTCGAAATAAGTGCTCAGTGCCATTTGCGGCAGCACCTCTCGTCGAGGAAGAACTTCAGAGGTTACAGCACTTAGGCGTTATTACACCTGTGGAGTATTCGGAGTTCGCAGCTCCAATAGTTGCCGTAAAGAAAAAGAATGGAAAAATACGTATCTGTGGCGACTACTCCACTGGACTGAACAATATTTTGGAACCAAACAAGTATCCGCT
>VBVR01003557.1:0-17222 GCA_011638315.1 Tetramorium parvispinum
GTGTGTGTGTGTGTGTGTGTGTGTGTGTGTGTGTGTGTGTAATCGCGCATGTAGAAAACAAGATTCGTCGCACGCACGTGGCAGTCGCTTCGATATGCAGATAATACCCGGTGCGTGCTTCTTCAGAGGTGAATACACAGATTCCCCGCCGTATGTAACGGACATCGTGAATGTGCCGTAAGTAGCCGGCGTTATTCCGGTGCGCACAGAACGCAGCTGCACGTATGCACGTAGCGAAGGCTTTCTGCGTGCGGCTGGAGACCGCTATCGCGGCGGCCCATAAAGTTCGAATGGAATTGGAATACAGTGCCGACCAATGTCACTCGTGTTACCGTGGCCCGTGGCCCGTTGCCGTGGCGCGCATACAGCTTCATTAAAGTGCTGTAACGCCGCGTCGCGCCGCGCCGCGCCGCGCGTTCGCATTTCGGGGCGATATAATACTACAGTAACGCCTACGCGATGCGGAAATGCGATTTTGCAACGGTGGGAAATGCTGTCGGAGCAAGCCGTGATTCATTGAGTTCTGTTACTCGTCCTCTCGCAATCCGGCAAATTCGTCATGCTTTTAACGAAGCCAATGGAACACGGTACAGAATTACACGTAGAATTAAGAGAATCGTGCGCTGTAATGTACGCATATTGTTACAAGAGATGCTAGGAGAAAAACAATTTGAAAAAATTGTGAAAGTCTTGAAAGGCTTATTTCATTTCAAAGTAAGCCCTTTGGGTATCTGTATACTGATTGGTATCTTACAAATATTGAAACAATAGTTTGAAAGTATAATTGCTGAGTTTCAACGAAATATAACTGACCATCAAATATTTATGTACATTAAAAAAATTTCGCTTTTATTTTTTTGGAAATAAATACTTCATATTTAGACACGCTCGATCGTATAACATTGAATTTAATCTAATTAATTAAGGGATCATAGGAAGCTCGTGTCATAGCATTTTATTCGCATACACAAACAAACGAACTACATGTTCAATCTACTTTTTCTCAACGGCTTTATCGTTTCCAGTCGGCTTGCAGCACTCCTATCGCGCTCGCTGTCGCTTTAATGCACGGCGCTTTATCGCGAGTCGTTGTTAAATAATCACTGGAATGCTGCGAGACGATTGGGTCGTTATGCACTCGCATACCTATTGCGGAGGGAAGCAATGCGCCGGCGAGCGTTGCAATTTGCAACGTGGCTACAATTGAGGGCTCGGTCCTAAGAAGACGAATGCTCGCAATGCATGCCGGGTCAGGGTAATCCTGATGCTACGATTGACCCACATTGATCATCCGCAGCGTCCTTGCACGGGCCGGGATAGCGAACAGGCTACGGAATTCCACTGAGACGCACATTAACAGTGGCAACGTTTCAGGAGTGTTCCGCTCAGAAGAGCGACACGTCGATATCGCGACGATTTATGATCCGTGACAGGGATTGCGAAACGCGCCCGCTGAATGGGCACGTCGAATGTGTCGGGACGCCGCGCCGCGCCGGCGATCGAGACTCGACGCCGATTCAGCATTTTCGCATCCCGGTTTCATTTCGCATTCACGTGGCATCACATAGGCACGCGTGATAGCTCTGTTTCAGTAACACTTTTTCGCGCATGTTACGATATTTTCGTGGTAATAACGAATGTTGACAATCTCATTAATCTTTCTATTAGCAACGTAGCGGCAATAACTTTATTCAATGCCTTTCCATCGTGTTTTCATGCAAATATACAATGTTTATTTTTATCAACTGTATTAAAAAAAATGTATTCATGTAAAAAATATGAAATGATAAAATTATTTATTTTTTTATTCATCTTTTTTAGATTATAATACGATCGTGAAAACTACTTTGAAATGTAATTCCATTGCAAATAACAAACTCATTTTATTACACTTAAAAGATGACATCGTTCTTACAATGTGTCGTATACTTTTAAATGTAATGTTAAAATGGCATTCTCACGTCTCTCGCTTTCACGTGCCATTTATCTATTTTTTTTCTCATTTCCAAATCATTACACGTAATGTTCGTTTAATTTCAATCTAGAACGGACTTTAATTAAGAACACCGCATCAGTTGTACGGAATCACAATCGGAAGAATGCAAGTAAAAAGAGTAGCACGTATGCAAGGGAATATGTAGGCGACTCAATGCTAGGAGTTCTCATGAGTGGATCAGGGCCGTATACGGAGCATCGCAATGAACTGTGATCAATGAAACAGGAACGTGTACGTGCCGCTTGATTTGCACGAGCCAAGTACTCGTTTACACGATCTTGCATGCTAACAATCGTATCGAGAGACTAGTGCTAAGAAGGTAATCGTCAATAGAACATAAAAGTACCGCAAATGAGCACAGTATCTACGGTTTTATACATGTAGCATTGTATATATAGCACCGACATATATGTACAAATTATAAGGAACTATGCTTTATACAGCGAAATGAAACTACACAATTTTCAATAATGAATACATCATTATTTAAGGTATATTAAAATTATTCATGATACAATTCAAAGTAAAATGAGATGAAACTCGTATCTATAAAAAAAGAGTCAAATAAACTGTACCATGCACAGAAGAGTGCTTATTTCAAATAGAACACAACAAAATTAGATTGCGAGTATCCTGCGTAAATTTTTAGAGGAATGTAAAATAATTTAGGTAAAAGTAATGTGACGATAACCAAACTGTGGCTACAGAAATAACCAAGATTGAAAAAGCGGATGCTTGGTTGGTCGTATGTGCGATTTAAAGCGACAACAAATCTCATTAGGGACTCACCATAGAAATAGTCGGAGAACGCGGATCGCAAATCTGCTTTATCGCTTCACGGGCGGCAGATTAATCCTCGAGGGGTGGCATCGAGCGTCGGATATATCCAGCTCCGCGGAGGGTTTGAATAAAAAGGATTTATTTTTGCACCACCCGCCTGTATTCGAGCAGCGGCCACGTTTCTCTTCCTTTACAGTGACGTGCGCGCGCGGTATCAAATCCTTCTCTTCCTTCATATCCTTCTCTTTCATGAGGCACCCCTTCGTATATTTTTTTATCCTCCGCCGTCGCTCGAGAATGCGTGGTTCCGTTCCGAAACAAATCCGGCCAATTCGGGCGCAACCGCTCCGCGCTCGAAGAAAGAACTCGTTATCGAATCAGTTATTATAGTACGGGGATTCTTCTTCTATCTATCTTTCCTCCGATAGTCGCACGTATACATACGTACATTGATACGTTGTACGTACATGTGGAACATTCGTGAAACTCGTTTGGCAGCGTATATCTTATGGATCACCTCGACCCCCACATTGCCCTTCGATCGACAGAACGAAATCCAAGTTTCGATCGAAAGCTCTTATCTGACCACGCGTGCTTTCCTCTTCTTCGCTATCGCTTCCGTTCTTGTGAATCTCCCAGCTCTCTGTGAGTAAATGATCGTGTCCGAAATCCGGCCCGATGTAATATATCCTTCATGTGTAAAGGGGCGAAAGTAGAGTCTTTGAGTTGTCTTGCAGAAATACGGATTACGTGCATTCGTGAAAATAATGTTATCTTTCATAGATACAAATCGCGATTGTAATCGTTCGCTTTTTTATTTGCGATATTTTTTAAATTACATACTTTAACAATAATATATCGAACTTTATAAGAAATATATTATCATCATATTTCTCGTTTTTGCGTTATGCTATTAGCTCACATTAATAATTCTTTACAGACTTATGATCTTCTTTATATAACATATATATATATATATATATATATACTAACTGAAATAAGAGATGTATAGTGCGAGTTTATGTCATTATGATGAATAATCATTTAATCGAATCTTCTTTGAATATCGATTTTTGATCGAGATAGTTGGCCGACAATCAGACAAACATTTCAATAAACGTTAATTTAACGTCACGCTTCCGGGAAATTCGTTTTTGCGAATCCCGTACTTGGGTTAATTGCTAGACTGGAGAGCGTGAGGAGGGTTAGTGAGTTCACGGAGTGAATAGATACGGAGGGTAAATGAAATGGTTATCAGAAAACGACAGGTAGAGCGATATCTTTACGAATAATGCGTGATAGCGTTATGCGTATCAGCTTTGTCACGTGTTCCTACCGCTTTCCTATGCATTTGGCTGACTGGGATTTAACTCCGAAGTTTGATAATAGTATCCCATCATAATAAATTGCCGCGTCTATTTCATACAAGATTTTCACATTAGCAGGAACGTTTATCAAGTTATTTTGACGTGATTATGATTAACGATGATTAATCGTTACGGTTCTCACCTTGCTTCTTGCCTTTTGTCACGAGAAATTATTTTACGGGCTCATTTCCTGTCGTTAAGAGCATAGATAATAGTAAATCTCCAACGTGCGCATAGTCAAAGGATTATAATTGCTTATAATATAGCTTATTAAAGAAACTATATAATTCTATTGCATGAAAAATTACGTGAAATATGAATAATGAACGTTTGATCGGCATATGAATGATTATCGATCGTTCTATATATTGTTCTAAAATGTTTCGGAATTAAAATGAAAAAAATGTCAGAAAAATTAATTAAAATATGATTGCTAGTTTAATGTGTATCAATAAAAATTTATTAATTTTAAAAAGATATATTGTATATTTCATGCGAATTTTCAATAATTTTTACTTGATTGAAACTTAACATAAAGCAGTGCGACATATATATTAACACGTCGTGATAACAATTCGGGGTGCATTTTGAGTTTGTCCGGGCATATCGTGAGTCGACGCGGGGGATGCCGTATAATTATAGACGTGGAGAAAGTGCGTTATCTGCCACGAGCTAAAGTATGTAAAACGTGCACGCGCACCTGTCGTGTGCAGATTAGATCGGGCCGATAAAACGAGTCCATTGTCTCACGATTGCGAAAAAGATACACGTCCGACGGAGTCAAAAGGGACCCACGCTATGAATACAAGTCTGCGTGGACATACATGCCGGTTATTATCGTCGTTGCGATTAATGGTAATTACGTTGTTTTCGAAATGGCACACAATTCTAAAGGGGACCGCACATGGAAATAATTTTGCAATATCTCGTCAGAAGCTATTTGCCATTATATGGTGTAGTATATAACGTGAAGCTCGCGCAATTCCTGGAGGAGGCGAATGTTTGCGAAGGTTAATATGCGTGATAATCGTGTTGCAACAACCGCGAGCTAGATATATGCAAGGCATTTATACTATAGTAATAGTATTAGAGAGAAAGAAGCTAGCAGTTTTATTGTACATTAGGTAATTTTATCTACCTTGAGACATCGTACTTGGAAAAGACGTATTTCAGACTAGCGTGTATCTCTCCTACTTTAAAATACATCTTACATTAAACTATTATACATGAATAATCGTAACCTCGATAATGAGTAATCTTAGTTGTCCTTGAATCACAAGAGAATGATTATTGAATCGCTTCTCAAAATGTGAGTCCCTATTTTGAATGCTTGATACGCTCTTAAGACGAGATAACGATAACGATTGCAAATACCAATCTCTCTATTGATCGATCAATTTAGCGTAAGTGCACTACGTAACAAGCAGTTTTTTTTTGTATCAAGAAACCTTTAAAAAATTATGTGTCGCTCTAACCATTAACATTAATGATATATACTCGCATAGGACATACACGATCGATCGATTATGTGCCTTCACTACGGAGATCAACGCCCTCGATACGCCTGGCGGCTTTTAACGAACTGTCGTTAGCTCTTATCGCGCAATCTGAAGTGCTGGTCCGCAATCTCCTTTTATCGCGACGAAAATTCATTTAAACGACAGTTGTAATTATTCTGAGTCCACAACGCTATTGTCAAATCGCTGGTACAAGTCAATAGACTTATTGGTCTCAAGCCTGATTTAGATACAATGTTTCTAATATATTTTCTTTTAACAATCTGGCATGCTTTACTCTTCACTCAACGATAGATAACTAATCATTTTGATTTAATAAATATGTTTTATAATGTGAATTATGATAAATCATTCGTTTTATCGTATCGAGATAATACAAGTTTAATGCTCTTGAAATTTCTTATCGCAAAAGAATAAAATGTTTATAATTATTTATAGATATAACAGCCATTCTGATATTAAAAATAACTGAATTCTCTTTTCAATGCAGAGGTGAGATATTTATATACATATACTATGCTTTTATTGGTTGAGAAATTACAAGACGGTTGTGAAATCGCTCAATAAATCGCGACGATAAAAATGTGAATGTCTATAGGAGCGTTACGCGAAATTCTTCGATGAATTGAGGATTTCTTTCGCCAAAGATATTCAAGAAATTGGTGACATCATTTTATTGGCGCGTCGCTAAAATACGAGAGCGATAAACATCATATCTTCACGATTGCTATTGTCCATCGCAATGCGACGTAGGTATATACTCTTTCAGGTAAAGGAAAATTCTTATGATTTATTGCGAATTCGAATTGAAGAACGAAAATATAGTACATTAATTTTTTTTCAACGAATTATACTACTTAAAATAATAATGATTTATTCAAATTATACAATTTTTTTCGATCTTTCCATTAGAATTGTAAGTATTGTAAAATTTTATAAATAAAAGAAAAATATGAATTTTATTTCTATTTCCGTTGCAAAACATTCAATATTACATATCGAAATATTTTATATTGTTGCCCTATTGACAGTTTCCGTTTTTACCAAACCCGTTTCCCTTTGAATGTGAGGTAAACAAAAACCTCATTATGGAAGGGTGCAACATAAATGAGTCGACCTTTTCAAGCCTCGTCTGGTTGAGCCTTTGGCTAACCATTCTGCGAATCCTTTCCACATATCCGTAGCCCTTAACCACTCCCCTCCCCTCTCACCCCCTCGCTGAATTCGAAGGTAGGAAAAACGTGCCGGACGGAATTTCCCGGCGCGATTCAACGTCCCTTTTATCGGGGCGATAGAGTCAATCGGTCTCATTCAACGGATCCCTCTTTCTTGTCCGAGGGACGAGAAGAGGGAAGTGGGAGTATGGACAGAAGAAGCAGGGAAGGAGGGGTGTCGAAGAATGGGGGCGCAAGCCCGATGTCAGCTGATACCGAATTCACCCCTTCGCGCTTTGCGATCCTCGTTCTTGCACCCCTCCGGCAGGATCGTACCTCCGGCCAATCTGAAATCACATTAAGTCCGTCTCGATGCGTCCAGTCAAAACTCCAATTTAAAAGTTCCTGCCAGACTCTCTTTTCTCCCCCCGTTCTCTCTCCTTCCCTTTACTCGCCACCGCCCGCCTTTGTCGCTCCCGATCTCTCTTCAGGCAGCCGGAATTAGAAATACCGAAAATAGTTCTTCATCGACCGCCGACTAATTCCATCGTTCCGCAAACGCACGCACGTACAAGGGACCGGTGCGGCGTGTGCGTGCGTCTACCCTTTCCTTCGAACGCGTGTCTGTGTATATCTGCGCTGTAGATGTATATCAGTGCGTTGCGATCGCGCGAGCGAGCTTTTGCACAGCTGGATTGAAGGGCAGATCGGGGAACCCTGCGATTGGCCGTTACGTCGCAGCCGCATTATTGGCGCATTCCATTCCATGACAGGTTGCTTCCGGGCGAGAGAGCTTCGGGAGGAAAGCTTCCCGACAGGTGCCCCCCCCCCCCGCGCCGTCACCTAACTCGCGGGAACTTTTTCGACCAATTAATGAAATCGCCGCGCGGAACGTAGGTGGCGCTTGGTACCGCGCCGTATTTTCTCCTCTTCGGCGAGATTATAGCAGATTCCGTGACTTAACCCGCGGGATTGCCAACCGATATTTCTACTCAACAGGGAAACGACCAAAGAGAGGCAGACGTGACAATTGGCTGTGCGCTTAACTGATAAAACTCGCGTACACTTCGGTCGCAAAAGTTATTTCTGGCCCCGATGATCTCTCCGACCACAGATATCTCGCGGGGATGTAAAATTAAATCCTGTTTCAGGGAGAGACGCACGGATCGATATTCGATTAGTCCTGGATCGGATAAGACTTTATAATTGGTTCGCGCACTCAACAGATGAAATTCACCTTCATCCCCTGGAAGGTCTGGATCGCAATTACCACGTTAAATTTTTATGCGTGAAGCTGTCATGCATATATGTCTGGTTGTTTAATTTTACAAGTTTCATGCATGATTTGCCTTTCTAAAAGTATTTATGTGGAGATTGAACTTTTTTATATAGGCATAAAGAGTGTAGCTATCTAAATCTAAAAGGCAGTAATTACTGTAAAGAGGTAAAGCTGTGATTAAAAAATTAATGGAAACAAAAGAAAATGCAAATGTACATTCCAAAATAAGGTACGTTATTGCAGAAAGTATGTTGTACCCTTTTGCAATCCGTTCATCATAAGAATAAGAAAGACCAGGAACGCATCAGTGAATACATCAGCGCATTCCTGCGCTCATCAGTTCTTGCGTGAGTTTAACTGCCGCCGACAAGAAAGTAAAGGATCATTTCCCGACTCCCAGGAGGGCCAGGCAAGAAACGCGAGCATCTTGTACGCGAGAATAAGGAATAGCCGCTCGAAATAGACGCGACACTAGAAGCGCGACGATAAATCAGAAAAGCGTCGTCCGCGCAGCACTAATGCCCGGTTAATCCCGCGTGGCAAGAACACGGCCGAGACCGTGGTGCAGAATATAAAATATGTAGGAAGTTTTCTCCTAGCTGACGAAAAAAAAGGCGGCGGAACAAAGAAAATACGTAGTCAAGTCGGAGAATGTCGAAGAGTTCGACGGGGTTTCGGCCTTGAGGATTCGCCGGCGGAACGTGCCGTGGAAGAGCAAGAGGAGAGAGAGATGAAAACGGAAAGAGAGAAAGAGAGAGGGAAGAAGGACCAGAAGTCCGTTGTTTTCTCGGCAAACAAAAATCCCACATCGAAATGAGTTTAAAATCGCCGCGTAATCCGTGGCCGATTCTTGTCTTCTTCTCCTTCTTCTCCTCGTCGTCGGCAGCCGTCTTAAACTTTTCCGGAATGCTCGAGGCGGGCAAAGCCGGATTCGACGATGATATATATATATATTTCCGTGACACGATATATATATATATATATACCTTTATATATATCGTGTCGCGGAAATGTCGTTTGGAATACTTTTCTATCGAAAAGAAAGGAAAGCCTATTAAATTGGCCAGTGGAATAAGAAACGTCAAAACTTTTCATGATGAGATGTGAGATGTGGATTGCTGTATGAAGCTACCGCGACGTTTTCGTTGCTACGAATGTCAGAATGATTCGCACCGTTTGGAATTTTCAAAATCCAGTCGATCCTGTTAATACGAATTTATCGTGGCGATTATAAAGATTTACATATAGCTGAAACTGGGAATTTGTTTCGATATTTTTTTGATATTTAAAGATACTGAAAAGAAAGTCGCAGAATTATATTCGTGTTTGTCATGTTTGTTTCAAACTTCATTTTCGGTGATGGAATAATCAGATCGCTTTGGAGTTCTACGTAGAATACGAGAGCATTCTCGATCTCATGAGGATCTGTTTGAAGAATATACAAAATTCCGCAAACGTCCGGCAATAATTATTTCTCATAAAAATGGACGAGTTGACGAACGCGTAGCGTTTCAGAATTTTAATTGTAGAAAGAGAGGCAGAGGGCTTCTGCAAGCCATTTCCTGGTACTACGAAGTATAGGTATCGAGATTGTGCGGTAGCAATCAACCGTTGCCGCGCTAGAGATCAATGATCCCGTAGAACGAACGAGGCGTGGTAGATAGGTAATGAAGACGAAGGTGCAAAGGTCCATCACAACCAGCGGGGTATTAGATTATCGGCTGTATTAGACGTAGATTGAGAAAAGGATTGCTCTTTCTGCCTCTATGCAGGGGGGCTTTCGTGGTCTCCGATAATCGGATTGTTCTTTACCGATCAATGCGCGTTACTAGAAAAATCTTTTAAACGTAACTGGTGTGGACACGAACGTCAAACTTTGATCGATGTCTTTCAGTGGATGATAATTGTCGCTGATGAGATGATAAGTTCAATCTAATCCAAATGAATTCAAATTTGACCATTCAAATGTATCTACGTTAAATCATGTGCATTATAAAGAGCATAAAAATAATTTATAAATAAGTTATAATTAAGTTATAATTACATACTTGACATAAAATATATGTAAAGAAAAATGAAGAAAAACTACACGATAGCTTCAAGCATAATTTGAACATATTTTAAATTTGGCTTTAGCTTGTTTCCGTCTCAATTTGGATACAATAATAAAATATTAGTAAGAAATTTCGGCAACGCAGGAAAAAAGAAAGTAAAATTGAATATTTGAATATTTTTTTGACTTTTCACGTTATTAGATATCAAGAACGATACTATTCTTATCTATTTCGTGGACGCTCACGACGTTGGCACGCGATCAACGTGTTTTTACGAAAAGCACAGATATTTTCTACTCCAGCGTTTTGGCTCCGGACTAACTTCTTCTCAGGGAATAAAATACTGGCGCCGAGATGTCTACATGTTGGAAAGTTTTATGTCCATATTAAAAATAGTTTTACGCCGTTCAGGGCACACGTTCGATGGCGATACAAATCATATGTATCGCGCTCGGTCTTTTTT
This sequence comes from Tetramorium parvispinum, assembly GCA_011638315.1. Taxonomy (NCBI): domain Eukaryota; kingdom Metazoa; phylum Arthropoda; class Insecta; order Hymenoptera; family Formicidae; genus Tetramorium; species Tetramorium parvispinum. Next base: position 10,611 of record VBVR01003557.1, read on the forward strand.
ATAGCGAGAAAACTATTTTACCTTTTTATTAAATGATACATTTATTTTTAAAATATTTGTTGACTACATATTGCTCAAGAAGAGGAAATTGCAAATCAAATATTTCCTGATATTATTATCGCAATAATACGAATCAATATTTTCTATGTATCTTACGAATTCAAAATAAAAACGTAACACAATCAAATCGTTTGTAGCTTAATATCTGCAGAATAAAAGATTTGAGATTACATTTACAGGAAAGTATGTGAAATTTGACATTTTAAAGTGAAATTTTCAAATATCTAGGATATTTTTAATTTCTTATTTTGCATCAAATGCGGATCTAGCGTTTTCTTAAATTAAAATCGATAGGAAATTACGGTGCGATTTAGATAAATATTGCACGGAAAAATTATAAATCACACGGCCACCTTCTTCACGCGAGACAGATGTATTTGCACAGATGTATACCAATGATTTGTCGAGTTCTCGCGCAAAAACAACTGGCACTTCAGCTGTGTCTACCACCGCGACGCCGCATCCCTTACTTATCTTCGCAGCATCTGTCCGTTGTAATTTGTCATTTCCCAGCTGCGTTTTGGGACGAACGAGCGAATTTACCGTAAGGTATCGCTCGCGTAGGTGCATGTTTGTATCCTTATTGTCTTATGGACAATTTATAACGTAACTCACGTGTATCGCAAAATTTTATTTAACATAGTTTTTAACAATTCATGCTATATGATTTTCGCAATAGAAATATAATTATCTGATTCATTTAGTAGATAATGCAATGAATTTGTTTTAGTCTTATTTCTCATTTTCTACGTTAATTTTAAAAATAAAGTCTACTTAAAATGATTTGGTGAAATGAAAAGATTAAAAAAAAACTTAACCGTTAAAGAAAAGTTATCTATTCTTAGATCGTACGTATTAGCCGACGTAAAATTAAAAGCACACGATTTTAATTGAAATCACTGGACCGAGGAAGATTAAGACGCATTTTTGAAGCGCTTTGTGCAGCACCGCGTGTAACATGTCTATGATAGAAGGACGGCCATTCCACCCTGTACAGAACACAGGTTATTATTATCCACAAGAAATCTTCTGGACGAGAACGCTCGCTGGGTCAACCTATTAATCTGGGAGCAGCGACCGCGGTAACGATTCGGCGGAATGCTGCTAGACCATTATACCCAGCCTCCTTCTTCTCCTTTCTCCTCTTCGGGTTGCATTAAGCCTGTCCGTTGTAAATGAGATATAGCCACCGCGCAAAGATATTTCCTGGATCAAACGATTGACCTTGAAATAGTGCAACAAGGTTACGGCGTCGAACGAGGCGGAATCGAACGAGGCGCGTGGTCAGCGGAACCTCACGGAAGAGGAGGAAGAACCTGCGTTGCCGATCCGAGAAGCGGTAGGCAGGGCCGCGGCGAGACGTTGAAGAGGGTCGAAGTCTTACCCGTATCTCCGAGGGAGATCGATCGTGGCCCCCAGGAATCTTAATGGAGCCTGGGATTATCGGCCTTGCAGACATGAAGAGGGAAAGAGAGAGAGAGAGAGAAAGCACAAGGAAGGGGGAGGGGAAACCTCGCTCCTACGAGCAAACAAACGTAATTGCATGCGAATCTGCCCTCACCCTCCGGCGCGCATGGCTTATACGGTGATCGTCTTGCCGCACCTCGTCTCGTCGCGCCTCGCCTTACTAAGAGCCATTACGGTGACTATGATTTAATCAACGCGGTGGCATATAAAATCATTATCAGTAGCTCAGATGGCCAACGGTACTGCGAATGCACGAGGTCGGTAAAATATGTGATTGTTCACTTTTGATTCCTGAAAAACGCGCATCGTTTATCGAACGTAAAAGGATGCTTGGATGCGATTATTATTTTATTATAATTAAACTTAAAAACACATATGTGAATGATTCTTTCAGGAGTGTAACGACGACAAAGATTGCGACGCTATGACTGAAATATACGATACATAAGCATTTTGCACATTAAAATTAATTTTAGTCACAAAAATCTTTAGTAAAACTTTATATTTTTGTCGTTAAAACTTTGAAAATGTAGTATTACATTATTAAAAATTATTATATATGAAAGATTATATGAAAGAGGCAAAAGAGCTGTACAAAACGAGAACATCTTATATAAAATTTTTCTCGACAGATATCCGGCATCACATGTAAGGATACTTATCGTAAGTGCAGTTTGTCATATCTGTTGCATACTTAAGAGACACTGATGGTGTCGTGTTGGTGGTACGATACGTTATTCTGACCTCGCATTTATGACGCTTCCAAGTAACGCAGTCGGTGCCTGTCGCGAGAATCGTGGGCGCAAATGCAGCGGGAAGATTAATCATGTGATAGCGCTTTAACGACTCCCGTATGACAGAATTGCCAACCCCTATTCTTCTTCCATTCTATCATATCTTTGACGTCGGCGATTATCGATAAGTGCTACAGCATTTAAAAGCATCGACGATTTTGCGCCTTACGCAAGCGTGATTCACTGTGTCTTCTTAGCTATTTATATGTATAGGTATTGACCACTGCGATTAATAATTTCAAATTGTAATTAAAAAGAATATATCTACTGTAAATAAGTATTTTATAAAAATTTAGTATTGTTTCGTGTGTCTTAATCCAAATTTACAAGAAAATGTATCTAATATTCTAGTAACTGCAATATCGGCTTTATCTTTAAAATTTTATATAGATGTAGAATCCACATGGATTCTCCCGTTTTTGGAGAAAAAAAAACAAAAAATAATGAGCAGCTCGTAATGCAGTGCGTAATTATTTACAAAATTGTTAATTCCCATAAATTTCACAAGATCTTCGGCAACATGAAATTGCACGGGTTCAATGCACGTGCAAACGCAGCCCGACGTGTTTGCCTATTCGGGATTAAAGCGGGAAACCTGTGCGGCGCGGGGACGAGAAACGCAGCTGCATCCTAAGGGCCGTTAATGATATTCGCAGGTGACACATCTAATTCAGTGACTGTACAGGCCGGAAACTGGATGTGATGCCGGCGCGGCGCGTTGTCATCGCGCACAATGAGGATAAACGAGAACAAACGGTGAGCGAGGTGAGAGGGCATGTTTGCATTTTCATGTCGTTGCCAGCGGCAGGAAATACGCGAAATTACAACGCGCACTGGCTTGATAGTACGGCCTGCGCGCATTTACTTCCGCGAACGCATGCTCGATGAGAGCAGTTTTTAAAGCAAATTAGTTAATTACGATGGTAATGCATGGAAGGTACTTCTCGTTCTTGTTTTGCAGCGCGGCGCAAACCAATGCGGATAATTAATTAAATCTGTGACGTTCACATCAAAGCACTGGGGAGAGAGGGGAGACGATAAGCTACCGCGGGGCTCGTTAATCAGCAAAGATAAAGGTAAACAGCAATTTGAGTATCGATACACGCGATACAGAATAAATATTGAAATCCAGGCAAATCGTATTATCGATATCGCCACAATGAATATCACCATAATCGTAGATATATTCATCGTCGACGTTGCACGGAGCACGCGGATTTCTGGAAGATAATATTAATCTAACTTTGGTAAAAGCAATCGTGACACTCGAGTCTTTTACTTGGATTTACAAAGGATTGCAAACGGGAGGGGGAGGGGGGGAGACGTGCTTCTACGGAGAGAAAGCACAAGGTCGCAATGAATACAAAGTAGCTGGACCGTTTCGCGCGACCTACTTGTGATTCTCCGTAATCGCAGTCGGCTATCTGATATCTTGTTTCTCGTCTCTTCTATATTGGGACATCCTGTTTCAAGAAGAACGGTCAAGATCGAGCTGGGCGAGCGTTTCGCTGTAGCTTTTATCGATCGCAAAGGCTTTTGGCAACCTCCGTCGATCCGCTAACAGATTCCGCTTTTTCTCCACTCGTCAGCGAACCGCGTTGACTTTTGTTTTCGGCGGCGTGACGTAAACTTCGAAAACAGGGAACTCGAAAACTTGACGCATTGCGAGGGAAGTCCCAGCGTTGGAGCTGCAGAACGTATATATAGCTGGACGAGCGCGAAACTAAGATTAAACATCGATATCCGAGATATCCCTAGAGATGCGGGAAGAGAAGTTTTCCTATGGGGAGATTGTTCGTGGATGATTGCGAACTCGCGATCGCGGAACAGACACGGATATCTCCCCGTCGTCTTATTCCACGAGGAATATTTCTGCGCGGGCCGTCCCATTCGGAATTTTCACAAGGACGAGGGTGAACGAATAGTGCCTTGCAAAAGCGTCCAACGTGACACGGGTAAAATATCCACGCTCGACAAGTTTCCAAGCTTTTTCAATCCTTCTCTTTTGCCTGCCTGCCTGCCTGCCTGCCAGCCAGCCGAGAGAAGTGAAAAAGGATAAGAAGCATAAAAAGCATTACCGCGGCTCGTGGGCACGTTGAATGCCCGCGACATGCGTACGTTTTACGCGCGAGCTTATTTTAATTCGCCCGTTAGAGGAACGCGAGAAGGGAATCGGACACGGTGACGCGCGAGCATTCGCGCGTAGCGCATTCGTCGTGCCGTGCAAGTCCCCCGCTCTAATGCCGCGAGATTTGTTCTCGATTGTGGTGGATGCCGCTAGTCGCCCTCGCACATATGTCTACGTCAACGTTGGTCTTTCGGTTCGTAGGTCCGGATCCCCTGCGCGAGGCCGATGATAAATGAGACACGAGAAGTAAAATGGAATAACAGTAATTTTCATTTAATACTACTTATATAAGTAAACCCGTAAGACTTCCTATTATTAAAAAATTAAAATTACATTATTTAAAAAAAATGAAACAATCGCATTATATTTTGAAGATTTTGTTGCCATCTTTCAATAAGCGACACAATAAAAATAGAATCCATTAAGATAAGAGCCGTTATAAAGTTATTGTACTACATACAAGAAAGCAAATGACATATTACGATTATATTTATCTTAACAGCATTATTTTTAAAAAATATGTTTTATCTATGTTTATCTAAATTTATACATTTCCGTATATTTTCCGTTCATCGAAAGACATCGTATTGATTCTGAATCAAGATTATGCATGGTACGCGTTTCGTTCACGCGATAGGCATTCTCGAGAAGTCAACGTTATCGCCACGGTATAAGAGATCGTATTCCTGCGGTTTACGACGGTCAGAGAAGTCCAAAGCGAAATATTAACGCGAAACTTTTGCGGGGAAACTGTGCACGCAGGTGACGATGCATCGCCATTGCGATTAAAACAGCGTGGACCGTTTTACGACGACGATCATTATCGTAGAGATTGTTACGCCGTTGGAAATGACGTAATATAAAAGTGAAATTATGGAGTGCGCGTTCGTAGATAAGTTCACAGATCACGACACTTTCTTCTTTTCGCGGACATCACTCGCAGAAACTTTGGAAACGCGATTTATGCCTTGACTAACGTAATGGCTGAATCTTACCGTCAGATGTTTTTTTTATTAAATATATTTTGAAATATTATATTTAACAAACATAATCATGAATGGTACTGTACTTATAGTCTATTTTATAAAAACGTAAACACAAAATTAAGAAACATTAATTATATGCATAGATATTTTTTTAAATATAATGTAAAATAAGTATTCTGTATAATTTGATTGAAAAACATTCACGGATAATAATTGTTTGTGAATATAATAAAATGTTTTATTCTCAATAGTATAAAAAAATCATCGAATAAATAGTATAAAAATTAAAATAAACTCTTCAGTCTACATTTTTCTACTATTTTTCTTCTATTTTATATTTCTCTCTCTCTCTCTCTCTTCTTCTTCTTCTTTTCTTTCTTTCGTCACTTTAACTAAACTTTTTTCTACCATTCTTTCCCGTGGTCTTTCACATCAGTAATACACTTGCGGCTAATGTAAATTTAAAGTCAACCTTCCGTCTCGTCTTCGCGATAGAAATTCATCGCTCGGTTAGTCCTTCACTTTCATTAAGGATGATTAAACTTCTGCTGGCGTTCTTTGGTAAAAATAGAATACTTGTTCAACGTGCTTGAGATTTTTCTAAAAGAATACCGTAAAGACCATTTAAAAAATAGGCGACGTAAACTTCTACTCTTCCATCTTCCATCGTTGTTTCCTTGAAATTGTTTCGCAGATTTGCTGAAAAAAATTTTTTCCTCGCGCGAATGAGTTACAACGTTCTCTTTTATGACCGTTCTTGCCTACGTAAGGGACACACGCTTTTCATATGCGAAACTTTACAACCTTTCCGTAATATTCGATCTTTTTTTGCTACTTCTTTTCGACTACTTTCATAAGCGCTTCAGCGATATTCTGACAAAAAAAAACAATAAGGAAAACTCTTAGTAACAACGGTAGCGCATAAAAATAAAAGTACATTCATAAGTACATATTTTTTTAATCCATGCAGAGTTTAATTATCAATTCATATTTCACATAATATTATCGCATTTAATTAAGAGTTTCTCGTTATGCAAATGATCATTGCGCGCTTAAACGCAACGAAAATACTATTCACGTCTGTACGGCCCCCCCTTTTTTTATGGTTCTTTTCATGAGAAATAATGAGTACCCTGTGAAAAGACTTACCAAGGGAAGCCTCATATGGTCGTGTGTA
>VBVR01003559.1:0-17220 GCA_011638315.1 Tetramorium parvispinum
AAATTGAAGGAATATTTAACAAACTGGAACTTATTTAACGGCAGAGTAATTTTGCATAAAAAAATTAATATTAATTACTTAAAAATTAATCCTTTCAAGAAAATATTAATTCTATTAAAAAAATTATGTATAAGTCACAAAATGCAATTAAGAACGGAATATCAAAACAAATTTCGTTAATTAAAAAAGAGAGAAAAAAATGGATGCATGTAATGACATTCAATTAGAAGTTTCAAGACCAACTCACCTTTGGTCGGGTGTGGAGGGGTAGCAGCACCCTCGGCGAGCTCATCGTCGCATCGCCGGCCCGGAGGCGGCAATGACCGGGCCACCCCCGATTATCGCACCTATCGAGCTCGTGTCTGCTGTCACACACGACACCTGCCGCTTGCTTCGGGATTGGACGTACCGGGAACTCGTCGACAACCGACGATGGGGTACAAGCGTGGCCGACTGCTCGTCTAGTACCAGCCGGCACCGCGTTTCCTCATGGTCCATCCTACAACAGAGAGATCGAGTGTGTTTAACTTCGAGAATGATATTATTGCAGTATTTTCATAAAGTTTATGACTCTCAGAATGGGAAATAACCTGATTTCAACTGAGTGATTAGAGAAAAATGTAACAGTCTTTCATAAAAGTTTAACTGTTTTTCTTCTTCTTGTGTTTGTATAATTTATTTGGACTTAATTACATTAAAATCAAAATTGTCTTAGACTTTAATATTGGAAATTAAAATAAAAAGCAAATAAATTTTTGACACGAATCAAACATTGAAGTTTTTCAATGATTTCGTTGGTCGAAACTATGTTAAGGTAATGATCGACATGTCGACGAAATTGCAGGCGAAATGTGCGCATTACCAAAGCGAGATGCGCACCTGCGTCAAGATACGAAATGTATTTATTCCTTTTGACTTGATGAAGCGAAAGTGTTCTGATTACAGGGTACGTCGCGGACTTTCCCCGATAACGGGTACGCAAAGTACGGGTTGCGCTATAACCGCTGCCGTGCCGGAAATATACGTAGTTATGCACGAAGTGAAATGCATTTATCGTGAGAAACTGACAGCAAAATTCGATCTAAAAGCCGTCGTGATTCAAACTTAAACAATTCATTCTGACTTTTATTCGTTTAAGGAAAGTGAAAATTGAAAACACTGTGTCATATTACAATGCAGACTAGAGAGTGAATAGTTTTTATAGTTAATATATTCTTCTTTGATGCTTCGTACTTTCTATCAGCGAATAAAAATTTTGAAAAAAATAGGAATTCACTTTTTATTGAAGCGACGTCATTGAGTTTTTTTTTTATGAGAGCAATTTCTCTAACGACACATTTCTATTCAAGATTGAGGGAATCGTTTTTTTATGATTTTTACGATTTCGTGATGAGAGTGAAATAGTCACGAAAAATACGCGAATTTTTAGAAACAGTGCGATATCTCGGGAATAAAATAATCGCCGTCGGAATACGGAGTACAAAAACGGGAGAATTTCGATTCTCGGAGAAATATCCCCATCCCCTCGGCCGTCTCTATCTGCTTCCTATCGTCGAGCCTGCCACGCCCAGGTAGAACTCGAGGGCGTGAGAAATTTACGATTTCTTTGCCCAAGGTCGCCGGTGGAAATTAGAAGCCGCGATATAGTCGGTGCCACCCTCGGCACTTACCACCCCGAACTACGTCAGGAGTCGCCTCGAAAGAGAAGACGTACGAGCGGCGCGCGGCGCTCGTAAATTTATGACATTTTCGTGAATTTGCCGTGAGCATCGTTCTTTATCACGCTGATATTACTACGAGATATTAAAACTAACAGTTGGTATCGTCAGAAGCGAATATCGATTTTACCATTAAGTATGCGAGCCAGAAGATTTATATTGAAAATTCCGGGGATGTGGTTCTCAATAATCTGAAATCGACATTTCCATAACAAAAATGTAAAAGTCGATTTTAATCTCAAATTTAATCTAATTATAACTCGAAAGCTATATTGAATATTTTGGAAGTTATAACTTCGGATAGATAAGAGAATTGCAAAATCGCGATTGCAAAATAAATTGAAATTTATTTAATTATAAAAATAAAATTATAAAGATTCACTTTTAAGAAAAATAATTAATCTTTAAGTTAAGAACCACATGTTGATGTTTTATCGGTTAAATTTGTCTTCCATCCTCGAGTACCTCGAGGGTATGTACGAGGTAAAAAGACGTAGGATGGTCGAAAGGGAGTAATCATTCCTCAGCAAAGTGGCTAACTATGACGCGCAATATCCGCGTGACTTTAGACTTCAGCTTTCAGCAAATTTCTACTCTGTGAGACGAGCCGAGTCAGCGAAGAGGATCGTGGGGTCTAATTGGATCGGTATCGAGTGCTTTTTCTCTTGAAGAAAGCGCAAAAAACAGACTAGTGACGTGTCACCAATTTCCGCACTACTTGTTATTCGCTACAGTCGCGACAATAATTTGCAATATAATAATATATCGCTCATTGCGTTAAAAGTGTTGTTTAATTAAACAACCAGCTCGGATATAATAAAGAAATAAAAATTGACGACAAAAACACCGAAATTGTTAATCAAAATGATCGCATAAGAATTACGACAAATTGCTTCACAAATGGTTTAATTTAAAATGCTAACTGTGCGATATTTTATACGTATTTTCATGTTTTTATGAATTTCTCAATAAATGTATATTGTATAGATCTGTAATTTTACTAATATGTTAATAATAAATCTATTACACATAAAAACTTGTTTTCATAAATTTGATAATTTAAATAATATATATAGGACAAGGTTCAAATTTAATTGACCATTTTATATTAAAATTAAAATACAGCGAAAGTGATTGTACGAATAAACATTTCGGTCCGCATCTGTACTCCCATCGTACGATATCGCTCGCTTTCTTTATGCGATAATCTTTTCCAGCCGGTTGAAACCAGCTCGAATAAAAGCTCGACGGCGCGACGGTGACGTTCGTAACGTATCAAAGCTGAATAAAATCTGTCCGTGCGGGGTGGGATCTGTCCTGACGCCGGCGGCCGTCATGACGATAATTGGATTGCACTAGTCAGTTTTATACGTGATAAAACGCTACAAGACGCGCGAGGGACATAATCGAATGAGGTGCACCGGATATGCATTGACGGCGAGGTCGAGGTCGAGAAGGGAAAAGACGTCGCAGAGACGTCGAAAGACCGTAACAGTAATCAGCATTCGTAATTCGTGGGAAGCAACGCCGGTTGGACTGAGCTTAAAGATTTTTCGTGACTCTCTCGGACGAGAGAAATCATCTCCCCGATAATTTACCGGGAGCGAAATAACTTCGAAACATATCGAGGGGAGAGAAAGAAAAAGAGAAGAATTTTGTTATACGAATGAACACCAGCGTCCTCCCCGCGAGATTCTTCTAACGAAGGATTGTCATACGATGAATGGTTCGCAGATTTGCATTCGAAAAGTTCGCTCGACGCTCTGCGGCCTATTCGTTTGTACCACTCGAAATTATGAAGCGCAATAATTGAAATGCCATTTCCTTTATTTATTCAGGAGCGCATAGTGGACTGCTATATTGTCACGTTTCAGTTGTGGAGGGTTTAATTGATACTGGATTATTTTTATTGAATTTATATGCTGTCCTTATTTTTCCCATGTTTTTGTTTTCCCTTCGGAAAACAACGGTAACGTACGTACATGAATTGAAATGTCAACTTCCTGTTTTTTTTAGCTTGAATACAACCAATATACATACATATGTAGCCGTCTCTTGATTCACGTTGCAGATTTTTTTTTTAGAATGTATCTGGATGTTGCGGTACGAATAGCACAAAGTAACAAAATTTGGAAAAAAAATCCGGGAAGTGGATCCTACTATTTTGTATGTTTAGCCGAATGATTTTTCACAGATTTTTCAGCGTGCGAGCATAAAACCACCGAAATACATATAAAACATAAATACTTAAGAAATAGAAACAAATTTATATTCTTGCGCGATATAAAAAAAAAATTACAATCTCAAACTATATATTTTTATATTCTTTCTTATTTCAATTCCGGAACAAAATTTTCAACAATTATCATAAAAAGTAGAACTTTGAAACATTTTCTACTCCTGGAACAATTGATTTTTTGACAAACGATCGGGATAGCGTCCGCAGATTGCAACTGTCGGCAGATTAAAAATCAACGAACATGCATTTCCCTTATCTTCTTTTTGCTTTCATTTTTTTTACCACGAGGTAGTGCCGCAGAAAAGCGAAATAGGCGTAAATAGGTTATCAGGTGACATTAGTCGGAGCTGCGTAGCGTTATGCGATCAATCGGCTTTGAGGCATGCAAGCACGGTGATTATTAATCCCGGCAAAGGGGGGTTTTACTGACGCAACGGGATTAAAACTCGATTCACCCGCACGTACGCAACTATCCTCTCGATGGCAAAGGATTGCATTGGATATTCATATGCGTCCTTTAAAATAAATACCAGGGGGAGAAACGTCAAACGAAATTACATATCTAACAATAACGGCGACGATAAAAAAATTTTGTGCCGCGTTTTGCATCTCGATAATAACGAAATACTTTCATGCAAATGTGAGCGGAAATCTATATATACAGATTGGTGAGTTCAAAATATGATTGATTATTTCCCTCGACGACTCCAAATTTCATTCCGAATGAAATTCCCGGTTTCGGTTTAATTTTGACCGTAGCACGGCTGTGGCGCACGGTCGCACGGTCCTTTTTAATCTGTTTTCCATTTTCCAATTTTCGAGAATGTGGCTCGGTGTTTTATATGGCGCAATTGTTGCCAGTCTGTCACGCCTGCGCCGTATTTGCGGCAAGTTACAATCGATAACGCGTGTCGCGACCGAGTTTATCGAGAGATCAACGTGATGTATATCGTTAAAAACGATCGACTTGCCCTTTCGCAAACAATTGCGAATTTTGCTGTTGTAGATCCGCCGACGCTATTACATTTTTTACGTACAAAATTTTCGACCGATAGCAATATACGCGTTATTGAATATTTGAAATCAGTTCATTATGCAATATGTTTTTGAACTGAGAACGCTATGCATCTTAGAATAATTAAAAAAATTTTTTTTTTAATAAAAAGAGGTCGACGAATAATAGATAATTAAATATAATATAATATTTTTCTACAAATCGACATTTAATTCAAATTGGAAAAGGTAATTAATATCTGAATAATTAACTTTTCCATATTACTTCTCCTGTGGAAAATTTGTCAATTTCTAAGAGTTGTAATGCAACTGCGTAAAATACAATATTTCAACGAATCTTGGCATCCTATGGAAGCTCAGGAGAAATAATACTCGCGCGTAGAATGCAATATATCTGGCGCAATTCCAAGGTAACAACGATCCTATGACAATTCCAAGTTAGAAGATGTCACCAACTAAATGAAAATGTAACACACAGATAGACCCAGTAATCTTCCTATTCGACACAGGAATATACAGCTATTTACACGCAAACTCATACGACAACTTTATTTCGCGTAAAATATACACCTGACTTCTGTATATTATAAAGATAGCCGGACAGTTTTGTTAGGGCAGAAAGAAAAGCGAGATTAAAAACGCGTACACGCGTTGAAAAATACATACATTTTTCGAGTCGACGATAGCGGCAGGCTTTATTGAGGGAACGTATTTTTTTCCTCTTACAAAAGAGAGAATATTGCATTGGATTAACTCGACCATATGCAATTTAATTCACGAATCGATAATACGTATCCTAAAATACATGAAATAATTGTAGTTAGAATCCGTGCATTCGTAATAAAACGTTAATGATTCATATTCGCAAATCTCGCGATACGAATGGAGTTTATTGTATTATTTATCACAAAACAAAATAGGTTAAAAATTAAAAACGAAAATTCTATTTTTTCGACAGAGAATACGTGTTATTCCTGAAGCATAAAAGCATAAAAGTTTATGCTATTTGTAAAAATTTATAATTTTCAATTAGTATTGTTCATTGTCTTGTATTGCATAAAGAAATTGCTAATAAATATTGAGTAAAAATTAGTAAAATAATAAAGAAACATAGTCTAAATGATATTAGATGTTTCATGAACAATTATTTGTCATCAGGTCAGGCTACATTGCAATGTAACTATTTTAACCCTAATCACTTCAGAGACCGAAACTGTGGTGTTCCCATCCTACAATAATTTTCTATAGCGAAACTTGAAAGAGACCTTTAACTGCAATATTATTTAATGATAAAAACGCGACTTATGCAACTGTTAATTAAATTACATTTTAATTAAAATATATACATATACATTTCGAGATTTTCTACAATAAATACGTACACACCTCGGATATTTATTTTAAATAAATTTAAACCTTGTGTTTGATAGATATTTAATTTAATAATTTTAATTATCACAATTTGAACCACAGTATTTAATGAGAAAAGTACCGAAGAGCTCTTCGATATATCAAAAAATAACAAACAGAAATGGATGCTAATTAATAAGACCAATCAGTGCCATTGATAGATATGGGTCAGACAATATTCCCTTATATTAAGCTTGCCGCGGAATTAGTGAGCCTCACCCCTCGGAGAAATTTCCATGGAACAAATGCGTACCATTACAAACGCTACAACCTGCGAACACGTGTCGCACGTGCTTTCTATATTCGCGTCAGCTTGCTAAAATCGCCAAATATTGTTTATCGCGAAATATAATTAAAGCCTCCATAATTAAAGTTTGATGGTGTACATTTTTAACATTTTATCGTACGTTACTATGTTCGTTTTAGATAAAAAGAGTGATAAAGAATGTGTGTGTGTGTGTGTGTGTGTGTGTAAATTCAATCATTTTTATTATACAGAACCTAAAAACTGTTTTAGTTTCGAGATCTTGAACTACTTTCAAAACCTTATTTTGTAATTCACGAAATGAAACATAATGCTTGAGTAAGATTGATGTATGTGTGTATATATATATACATATATACATATATGTATAAGTACATATATACATTACTTTCAAATATAACTAAAAACTTTACCCACCGCGTTAGTAAGGTTAAAACGAAAATTTGTTAAAAAATTTCACGGTAGAGAGTACCCCGTTTTCTCATTCTTCAACATGAGCTACAACGGCACGACCTAGTTTTCGAGATCTAATTAGCAGTGAAGCGAGCTGGCAGTCTCGTTTGTTCTGTTTCAACGGAGTTGCGGGAGCCGATTCGCTCGTAGAGCCTTCCCCCCTCCCGCCAACGTTGTCGACATTGTTTAAGAACCATATGGCACGAATAATAAACAAATACGATGCATGAGCAACAAACACGATAAGTACAAACAGGACCCGGTCATATCGTTTCGTTTATAAGCTTATTGCAAGCATCGTTATGCGTCAGATCGATGCGCTTACATAAATTTGTATGCACCAGGAAATTAACCAATGCTATCCACGTAATATAAGCTTGAACGCTTCCCGATAATGTCGCTGCCGATTATAATGTTGAAAATGTTCTTTCTCTAAAATACATGTCAAAATCGAACTGAACGAGATGTTTCACGATGTATTAATTCACTCCTATATCTGATGTTTATAAATATACATCGCGGACATTATGCGCACCGATCCTGAAATTCATTTTGGTAAAAGATAAAAAATGAGCTACCAAAACTGGGTCAGAAATAAAAGACATAGGATTTTATGATACGTATCCAACGTATATGTATGGAATGATTTAATCTAAAAATTTTACGCGACATATATGTGTGGGCCGCCTACACATACATTGCACAGATGGCAACTGTGAAAATATATAACATCGTCACTCGCTTTTGTCGTGTTACTTACTCGAATCAAATCGTTAATAATGATATCCGACCATTATTCATGCCGGTCCGAAAACCACTTATCTCCCGATCGTCTTTCCTCACACAGTAGACGTGATATCGCATTAGCATGATGTACAGACGAGGCCAATATTATGGGAAGTGTCGACTTAACCCACGTTTCCGGTGCGAGATCAACGCGAGAGGTTCCATACGCGAGGTTTTATCTCGTTGTGATTTATATATGGCGCCGGTTGGGACGCGACGACGTTAAATAGCGCCGAGAAATCGAGCCACTTGCGCCCACACGCATCACCGCGGACGTGATATCGCCTGTTCGAAGAAAATGTGAATCAGAACGGGAATAAACGACATATTAATGCGAGTGTGAACGAGCAAATAACCGACAGATTCGAAACTTTTGATCTTGAATCTCTTATCTAATCTAGCCACTGGAATCAGTATGGAAAAAAAATTCCTCGTTGCCAGTAGAACCATGCGCCTGATGTATACAACAACAGGAGTCTGTAAAGGATTGAATTCAGCTAGATTGAAATGTGTGTCCAGGAAGTGCGTTTTTCCGCACATCTCTGGAAGCGTTCCCGAGTCCTCGGTTGCCGCCATCGGCGATATGAGTCAGGGAAAAAGGAAACGTACTAACGAGCCTCGGTCAGCATTAATTGTGACATCCTCCCGACGGTGGCCAGGCCACTTCCGTCGACTCTGGAACGGAGGAAGCTGCCAAGACGACCTCTACGCCTACGCGAGCCGACAAAAGGGCCCTTCCTACGGCACAAGGAGCTATCATAACGCGACGTGCGCGGCCGAAGTTAGACAAATGACCAAAATCTCTTTTTAATGCAACTAAAAAATAAATTTCGACGCGTTACTTATCTCGATTCAAATATCTATGTATGATTCAATCTATCTATTACATTGAATTGTGTTGACAGATCGATGAAAATTTACTTCAAAATTTGCTGTATAATAGATTACATTTATTATTCTTTGATAGACAAAAGTTATTAAATATCGGACCAAAATACTCTGCTCCAAATTCCTTTTTTTTTTTAATTTTATGAAATATTTACGAGAAACACGAAGTATTATTATTTTGTTAGAATATAATAGTTTTTTAGAATATAATAGTAAAATGCAACTGTTTATTTATTCATATCTATCAAATGGGTTGTTATAAGCAAACAAATAAATCTGTCCGATGAAATTACTTCACTCCTGCAAGAATAATTATATATGTATAATAATTAAGGAATAATTTTAGGACCATCTGAAAGTAATGGCGATGTTGTTTGATGAACTAGTTTTCGAAATCGTGCAACGATCTGTATTAAGAATCTTCGTAATAGATATTCGTATACCGCTCGCATCGGCGATACCGCAATCGGGTCGCCAGCTGGGGTGTCGATGACGCGAGTCGTCATCCCCCATACGTCGAAATCGCTCGCGGTGCCGCGTTCGCGCGGCACCACGTTAACGCAATTGCAGCTGACGCAGACGATCGTTTAGATGTATCCCGCGTATGGGAATTCGATAAATTCAGGGATTTCCGGGTGGAATCGCATTACACTGATACGCACGGCCCTCTAAATGCATTATGTCGTTTGCGAGGCGGCGACCGCTCTCGATATCCGCGGACGGATTCGCGGCGTCGACCATTAAATTCAAGGCGCGTCAGCTCGTACCGCATGCGGGTACCGGAACGGCAATGCGCACAAGCTTACGCGGTTACGAGGGGGATGCCTCCCGCCTGTTTCGGTGTCATGTCCCGATTTACCGTCGAGGCGCACCCGAAGAATTCGCAATTGAATCAGTCGCGGAAAGAACGCGAAGAAGCACGTCTGCGCGAGTAAAATTGAAACCTAGGAAGCGCACGCTGAAATCACATAATCAACATTTCTCATTACACGAAAATTATTGTCATTATGAAAATACATAAAGGACGATTCGCGTCGAGACGTTACAAAACGAAGAAATTATCTGATTACATAATCGTCTAATTATTTATAGTATAAATGTTATTACCAATTTAATTAATGTAATTGGATGGTACTGATAAAATAAAAAGAAAATTCTGAGAGAAAAGGAACGCTAAGGAAGAACAAATTATCGACAAAGAACTAATTATTTGAGCGAAAATACGAAGAATATTGTCCGAAGGATATTGACGATAAGATTCAATTTATTATCGCTATCGACCCTGCCTCGTAACCGAATCAGCCGATCCCTGTCAATACTCACGTAAGGGATGTATACGAAACTCTTTTCGGTAGAAAGGAGCCACAATCGCGAAGGGGAGCAATATCTCAGACGAAATCTCGTAACGAGATTTTCTCGCAAGAGATGACCCCCGAGATTCCTCCAGGCAACCTCAATAATTATACTTTAATCAAAGTCGCAACGAAAATTCCGTTTGATCCACTCGGCGACGCTTTCCGCTCGCTCGGAAATAAGAGGAACAGAAATTGTGGCAATTACCATTTTCCGCGTCTCGGGGAATACTCGTGGGAATACCGTAAAGTCGAAACGGATCGACCGGACAAGAGCGACTTACGCGAAATCAACCTCGTTCCAATACGAAGCCGACGTCTCTCCAGTAATGAGTTTATCGTTCTAAACACGGTAACGAACAAAGAGCTTTGGCAGGTCTAAATCTTTATTCTATTACGTTTCTCTAATTTATTAGCTAATCTATTATCCAGGAAGTATCTTATATTTTTCCATGCCAAAACAACGATTGATTTTTCCAAAAACATTTTTTTTATAAGTTTCTGCATCTATTTCTTCGTATAAAGACAATTTATTATAACAATATCGAGAAAGATAAAAATAACGAATTAGATCTATATCGACGTACGAGTGTGTTGAAGAAAATTGGAAACTATAAAAAAATAATAAAAAATAAAAGATTTAATCATAATTTATAATCATTTATGATTATAGATGTAGAAATAAAAAAAAGTATCTAATAATATCAAAGATGAGTACAAATTTTGTCAATATACTTAGTCTTTTGTTAATAAACTTATGCATAATATTACATTCAAGTTTCTCATATCATTTTGCATTTCTAATCTGCAATCCTGCACACCCTCGTCAGCTTTATCATAAAAGCATAAAGTCGCCATTACGTCTAGAAGACTAAAATGTCGGCTCTACTGAGCTTCTCTCAGATAATTAATTCGCGCTTAATCCGCGCGGTATAACCGAGCTTAGTGAGTTCCACACTCTGCAACCGGAGTATAATCTTTTCGAAAAAGCACGGCGACGCGTTTCCGAACAACGGCACGTCTGATCAAAGGACGACAAATTTTCGTTTGATCTGCGTAACGACGTTTCGCCTCTCGCTGATAAGAAGTGGTGAGAGAGGTGACGAGTGTTCAAAGAATTACCAATCGACACGGGAAATCGCGACAATAGACGAAGGTTGAGGAAAAGAGGAACTCACCGTGGCTTTTCATCCCCCATCGCGTGGCGTAGGCCGCGTTAAAGCGAATTCAGAGGAAACGAGAGGAAAAAAGGGATGGAAACGAGACGAGAGAGGGAAAGGGAAAACGCGAGATTCGTAAACAACATATCGGTATCTCGGCTACGCGAGAAACTCTGAAAACTTCATCGTGGCTCTGAAACTCCAGCTCGTCTGTGTCTCTCTCCTTCTCCCTCTTCCTCTCCTTCTCTCTTCCCAGTTCCGTCTACTTTTCCTCCGCAGTCTCCGAGGCCGGGATAATTAAACTAGTATCGCGTGGGAGGGTGAGAGTTCTCTTCCCGCTCTGTCAAAAGGAACGGAAGTCGAAATTGCAACGCGTTAAAAGGGCTCGCGCCCGGATGTCGGGCACGACGATGATGAACGAGACTTCGTTGCTCCTAATTCTCGCGGTGATTGTTTTTCTCTTTCTCTTTCACGAATGACTAAAACGAGAGGGCGAATCGGTTAGTAAAATCGGACGAGTATCGCATAGTAACTCACATTACGAGACCAAGTATCCTTAAGTGCGAGAGACATGATCAACGATAACTTATGTTAAAAGATTACAGCAAGAAACGTAGAAATGCGCAAAGTTGTTTGAAAAAAGATTTCGAGATGCCGGCATCTTTGACGAGAACGGAGACACTGCCAGAGAGAGAAAAGATCTCGCGCTATCCTCGGCGAGTACGTATAAAACACCAATTCCAAATTTGTCGAAGAAAGTTGTTTGTATAGCCGGGAGAAAATGCCGACTTATAACTTGTACGCAATGGTGCTTCAAAATAAACTCGACGGGAGTAAGAAGCGGAACACAAACTTAATGCCACGGAGTAGAAAGATTAAAGAGAAAATTTTCTCACCGGTGGAATCTCGATAACGTAAGGACTTCGTCCTGTTTATTCTCGTCTGCGAGGAGCTGCGGCTTCTTGCAATAAATAACGCGATGTGTTAGCGATCTTGAGCGGAAAAGAAGACGATGGGAGTTTCGAAGCGATACGCAGGGAGGACGACGGCGAGCGTCGCGTCGCGTCGCGAGACGCCCGTGGTACTTTATCGTTTCGATTGATATCAAAGTTTTATAGGTTTCTCTCTCGCTTTTAATGTCATCGCGTCCGGATGCCATTGGAGATCGATAGCAGTTTCCGCGTGAGTGTCCCCGCGGAAAGAAACACGGGCGTTTCGCCGCGCCGCGCTCAATCCGTAGGTCGATAAATCACGCGTCGCACGACGGATGGCGTATAAATACGCTATAATTGAGGCGTCATAACCAGCGATTCAAACCAGCCCTTTGACCCCCATTCATCGGCGTTACTGCAATAACATCACGGAATCCATACAGCGTAAGCGCGCTGAAGACAGCGCGTTGCAATTTGATCGATCGCTGAAGAAATCCGTATTAAATCTATTCACGTTCTTATATTCGACGATGTAAAAATAAAGATAATTGCAATTTATTTCGTCGGGGAGAAAACGATACCGAAAACGACAAATTAATCGGAGAACCTCGCTACGCGAATCGTCGTCGCGAGTTATTCGCGTATGATTGGATATCGATGAAGTCGGATAGCAATAAAAAGTTTCCCTTGTAACACGTTCTCCATATATACTGTACGAACATTAATATCGCGAGGGAGGTTTGTCGGAGACTTAATGGAATTTATATCTCCATCTCCCTTGCGAAGTTACACACCGGCAAACTTTCCAAACTATTCGTACAAGTGCAAATATTTGCTCCGCGACTCTTTAACTGTCTTCGCCCGACCTCTCGCCCGAGTTGTTCGCATAAGGCGTCGACGGCGGCGCTCCCCGCGCCGTGGATTCGCGGCGGGTGTAACCCCTTTCGATTTCGCTCGGTCGAAAATTCGAATTAATCTCAACGACCGGGGCGGATTCGTGCCGCCACTCGTCACGGCATCGCGTTGTTTTGAGCGCCGATGCTGGCGCGACGCCACGGCACCATTTTTCTTCTCGGTTTACCCGCAATTAAACCAGCGCGAGACGCGTACAGTCCCTGTTACCGATAAATTATGGCCGGCGACGCCGATATTTATTATGCCATCTCGCTTTCCCCGATAATGTACTTTCTCTGGCTACCGCCCGGTATTTATGCTGATGATAATAATGGTAGTTTATAGGAAGACATCGGGAAATATACACCGAGATTTTGGAGCACTTTCCCTTAATGGGCATTACGTTATTATTCAATGATTGATGGATATTACCTAATGATATTACAAACAAGATGGACATATAATTTATGTAATTGTTCTTTCGTACTGAAGATTCTTTATTAAATTTTGCTGTTATCATTATTAATCTTTCGTCGCTTGATATATTTTTTAAATTATTGTCATCAATATTTAATAAAAAATTTAACTAAAAATTGAAAAGTTAAATAAAAGTATAATTTTTACTTATATAGCTTTGCTGCTGAATTTTCTAATAAATAAATTATATTTGGACGAAATGTGCCATTTTCTCTCTCGTCTCTATTTTAATTTTATTCGAATTAATTTTATAATCGTCTAACGGGATTTCAATTCCACACTATTTCTTAACATGTTCGTCACGTCATCCACGTGACGCTATTATGATAATAATTAAACGATCGATCTTATTTTATAAAATAATTATTTCAATTGATCATTCTGATACAATTAAAGAAAAAAACCGATGATCTTTATGTGAGTCGAAGCGATCGACAGCTCTGATAACGAGCGCCTTCTGTCTTTATCCCGTTAGTATCGGATAATACCGGATAAAGCCTGCGGGGAAACATGCTTAATTTAATGTGCCGTTGAAATGACGAGCGTTTAATTAAGACGTTTGTTTGACCTTCTTGCCGCCAGCACGTTACGTCGCCTAATGGCCGTTTATGAATCATCGACAACAATAGCCAAATACGGAAGTTGATTTCAGTTACGACAAAAACATCGAGTATGGATATCAAAGAAAGGTATGAATAATCTTTAAAGAGCAGAATAAACCAATTACTTGTGTCGATATAATCATTGCAGTCTGTGTATACGTATTAAGCAGCAGTATTATTCAGCCAATAGCTACAGAAACCAATAAGGTATAAATTAATTGCTATACAATTATAGCTTATACAATGCTGCGCGTAATGATCAGTAATATACCATAATTATCCTATTTAAGTATTATTACTTAATGATAATTGTACGTTTTTCCACGTATGTGAAATTAAAGATATGAACCAAGAATATTATTTCAACCGATATTTACAAAGATGTGTCACTCGCTCGCGATAAAACCGCGCGGCACGGAGGAACGTATACTCTACACCTATAGAAACAAATCTATTGTCCATACAACCGAGGTAAAAAGAATTGCAATCTACTGGGTGAACAACGAATCTATCGTCATCTATTTGCCGTGTCAGTCTGACGTTAGGACAATTGTTTGCAGTAGCTGCGCGAGCAAATGGATTTGTCCCGCAGGTACCGTGCTACACCTGACGAGCAAAAATCACGCGGGGGGCGCTGTAACCTGCGAGCAGCACATCCATCGGGTGATAGTTACATTTCGCATTCCCAGTGGGACGCCCCAATATTCCTATTCTATTGGAATTTCTCGGATAGAGCCGCCGGCGCGGGACAAATCCGTGGATAATGGCCATCGATCGGCCATAAATCAAATCAACCAAGTCAAACGGAGGTGGAAGGGGGGGGGGAGGGGACGAAAAGCCCTGCAGATGTGATAGATCGGATGGAAATGGGCGACTGTCAGATCGATGATCATACGTTCATTGAGCGACGACGTCTCTTTAATCACGCTGACATAAAGGATTATTAATACGTGTCTGTATCAGTGATCTAATAGAAACGCAGGATTGATGTTCCGCGTGCATTATCCGCGTCCGCTCGCGCTCGAGATGTCTCATTTTCGGCGGACGCAATCGGACACGCGTCCCACTTTCCACGTTCGATTCCGACTCGCACGACCTCCGACACGTCGTTACGTTAATTACGGGGAGAAGCCGGGGTCCACCGTGTGCGTGTAACGCAACTCTCGGCACGCAATGACGCACGCGGCCGAAAATGCCAATAACGAACTGTAATACGAGCGGATTTCTGATCGCGACATACTGCGCGTCGCGCTCTCGTTCGTACGCGAGATAATGATTCGCCGCTACGCTGCGAATTTTTCTGACGTAAATTGAGGAAAATTATGCGGACACGCAGTGGGACGAATGGAAATGTTATTTACGCACGGATTTCGCGCGCGGGATATAATATCATTTCGCGGATATAATTCATATTGGCAACACATTTTTCGCGATACGCGATAAATGTCAATCGTGATTAATCAAAATCTCGTAACACGGCCCAATTATAATCGAATCGCGATTGTGCGCGTTTTAGCGGCAACACTGTGAGAAACGAGTAATCATAAATGTCTTGCTCCTAACGCAAACGTGTGCTTCATTCCAACTCTGATGACGTACTCCAAATCAAAGTACAAAGTAAGAAAAACAAAAACTCTTTCCATTCCGAGCGTTGTTTTTCAGTAAATCGTAAAAGCAACCGACGAAGGCAAAAAAGCGCACCGTCGACACGTGGACGCCCGGAGCCGCTTGTCTACCGCTTTATTACGCGAAAACTTATGCATTATTCAAGCGCAACGCCGCTCATGCGGTGCATGCGTGCACCACGCGTTGCGTATCGAACCGTCTAGTCGTGCCTGCGCGTGTATCGCGCGTCTTCCGTCTCCCTTTTCCCTTCCTCCTCTCTGTCTCGTTCATGCATCGACGACACGCAGAGGATCGGTTACAGTTACAAAGCCGCGATATCGTCGACCGATACAGCGCACGGGATTACACGTGTGGTATACACTACGCGCCCACGTTCTCGCGGTTCGTATGACAAATTCTGCTCTCGAGCAATCATAACACCGGCGAAAGACGCGATTAGCATTGTCAGCATGAGATACGGCGACGACAGTCACGTCAAAACCATCGTTCATGCTGTTCTCGCTCGATTCTACGTTTATCGCGAGCGAAATGTAACATAATATGTATATAATGATATGTATTCTAATATAATAGATTACATATGCATGACACAGTGACAGAGACATTGTCGATTTAGTAACATGCGATAGGAACAAAAGATGAAGATTTCTTTTATAGGATATATCCTCGAACTACGAGATATATTGCTCTGATTGAATCTCAATTTTGATTTTTCGTTTTTCTGAGCTTCTCCACTGCGAAAATTACGAAATTACCTTTTGCGATTTCCATCTAGAAGGAGTAAATAAATTTAAAATAATACAAAATACGCCAAAGAGACTCTAATTTTATCTAGTATTACTTCAGAAAGTGACAATAAGATCTCTTTCTTTCTTTCTTCGCTTCTTAGTGTCAAAGACATTCTAAAATGTATCAGTATGCTAATCGAAACGAGATTTTACTTTGAATTCTTCGTTTTATATGCAAAGAGTTTAGAAAAATCTGGGTCGTCTTTTGTGACGATAAAGTTACAAGATATCGGGAATAAACTTCAAGAAGCAAATCTGAAATCGTACGCGCAAAGTGAAAAGGGAGCTGATAGCATCGCAAAGTCACGAAAAATTAACTATACAACAAACAAACAAAAGTTTTAAAAATTGATTCAGCTAATATTTATTATTAAAAAATTGGTAATATCAATTTTATTTTTGCATATATATTTTCTTTCTAAGTGTAAATATAAAAAAAAATTCATCTTATGCATCGATTATATGAAATACATTAGAAAGAATTTAATTTTCATTCCTTGAAACAAATACAATCATTTACTTCAATTTATATAATTAAAAAAGACATATATAATTTTACTTAAAAATAAAAAAATTAAATATCTTTATTGCGATTTTCTTTTCATTATATATATAT
>VBVR01003560.1:0-17216 GCA_011638315.1 Tetramorium parvispinum
AAGAAATATATGGATATACGGAGAGAGAAATCTTTGAAAATTTATTAAACACTACATGCAATATCAATAAAGCACGATATTTATCAAATGATACAATATTATGTTAAGAGATTATTTACGCAAAAAAAGGGAGAAATTATGTTACGGGGATGCGTCAAATGTAGCAGCATTATTCTATAGAATTCGTATGCGGGAAAGAGAATGAAGGTGATTCGGATTGGACAGGTTCATTGTGGGTTGGCTGAATGCCTAACCACCGCGACGATTTTATTGGTGAGTAGTTGGTTATTTCAACGGCAATTACTATGATGAAACTCTGGGAACAAAGATAAGAGAAATCACTCTTTTCTCTTCCTTTCTCTGCTGAACTAACATTTGTCATATTGACAAAAATGGAGATGAGTGTCGGAAGAAAATGACAAGGGAATCGTCAAATTCGACAAGATGAGACTGACGGGATCGATTCTCGAACATGCGACCATCTTTTAGTCGGAATTATTGACCTATTTTCTAAACTGGGATTGTCGAATCAAAATACATCTTAAAATAATTCAGATGTTTGATCGACAAATCCAATTAAAAAGTTCTAAGATATAATGATTAAAAATGACAGCTATCAGTTGGAAAACAAATTTAATTAACATAATTAAATTTGTTTTCCTGATAACATAATCAATACAATTATGTTAAATTAACAACGATATAATATCTGATAAAATTACATCTAATAAAAAATATATAACTTTTTATTTTAAAGGCATTGATATACGCGTTATTGCTGGATGCGGGATTTGCCTGGTAATAGTAAAAGCCTTTTTACAGAGTACCTTTCGACCCGACGAAGTTGTACATTCGTTCGATCGGTAGCTGCATCCTGTGTGATTTATCGCTAGCCTTATCGCCGTTAGCGGCGGCCCTTCGATAGCGCTGATCGTTTCCTATATTTTACAGCCGCCGTGATTTATCGTTCGTTTCGCGAGTTCCCCGGCGCAATTATCAGTAACTCCTGCTGCGCAACAGAGATTAGAAGCCGCCCCCGATCGCATTACTCGACTCGCGATTTTATCGGCTTTAACTATCGACGCAACCGGCTACGATTATAAAGTGCTTCACGGTAGCAAACTGAACTGCAATTTTTCCATTCGTACCGGCTGATCTTTAAGTTTTCTCCCGCGAGAAAGTAAAGACAAATCTCAATTAAAATAACTTCGATGATAATCCTAATATTATTAATAATTAAATGTATTCTGCATACTTGGAAAGAAGATAAACAACAAATAATTCTTATAAAAATTAATATAATTTTTATGAATTGATTTTGATTCTCTTCGATTTAAATATATTCATTATGCTACTGCACGATTCCTTTAGTTAGGAGGAAGTAGTAACTTCTCCGACGGTATCGGGATATAGCGCGATTTGTCAGGCCGACGGTATCTTCTTTTTTTCGAAGGCTTTCAACGGAGCAGTCGTTTGTCCTTTGAATTTCCCTGAAATTCTTCTTGGAATCTTCTATATCTGCCAGGTTGTTCTAACTCAACCTTCGATTGCGAAAGTTTACTTTATTCACATAACAAGAATATTAGTGAAAGCAAGTTTACTTTTTCTCATATAAAATTTGGAACAGTCTATTTTTCATCAATATTACTATTATGAGCTGAACAATATTTATTATGAAAATGTTCATTTGCATAGTTTTTCTTTGTTATAATTCTCATGTAATTGTGTCTCGATTTGACTTTAATTTTAATTATTATTATTATTATTAATACTAACATGTTGCTTCTTTTTATGTTTCAGGTATGTAATGTCATGCATTATGCATTCAAATATTGGAATACATATGTAAGTAAAATACTTGATAAAATTAATCAATTAAATTATATTTTACATAAAAAATAGTGGTTAATAGGACAAAGCTGCGCGCTTAATGCCCGTTCTCTTATCGAGCGAAATGTCGCGACATGTTCGACTCGTGCTTTAATTAAATTGCCTGCCAAATTTATGTTCGGTAACTGAATTTCCTGCAGAATTAATTTCGAATAAAGTATATCCGCTTATGTCGCGTAACGCGTGGCGTACATATCTAGAGTTTTATGTACCTAGCAAGCGAATCTAATCCTATCATAATGCATTTCGTATCGAAGATGTATTGTTTAAAGTAGTACTTTAAATGTAGAAGAGAAACATAGTTACAAATTTTATTATATATGAATAAATATTTTTAACAGAGCGAAAGTATTAAAACAATGCAGACGAGTTATTTTAGTTATTTTGAGTTACGTAATCAAGAATCGCATAATTAAAATGAATTGGGCTCCGAGGGAAATAATTACATTCATTACATAGTTTCATTCGTATGCAACAGTGGGACATATGTGAAACATGGTATTTGTCGATACGGGACATGACGCTTTAATTAATGTTTTTGTTCCCGGATATACTATAATTCCAGCGTATGGAAGCGAAGCAAGTGAATCTCCTAAATCTTTAGTCGCTCGTCACGGTATCAGTAGCACTATCACGTCCATGTGCCGTCAAAGCGAAGCGTGGAGAAAAAAAGTTACGAATACATGGCAACCCGGTTCGTATGGAAATTCTTTGACGGGAAGCGCGCCAGGCAACCGAAGGGGGTGGGTGCAGGACGGTCGAGACATTATCTATGGAAAGAGCAGGAGAGATCGTTATGGAATAGTGGTTCACGAGCGATTCGATTCTACTGTCGTGCCCATGGTGGAAAGAACACCGGTGGCCCCGCTTTACCTACAGGGCCGGTTTAAAGCTACTGCGATCCTTGTAACTACTGAACGCCATTTTCAGAATGCAGACCCGAGAGTACTAGTCTCGCGAGAGAGAAAATACAAAATAAAGAGCAAGGGGGGAAAAGAGAGATCGCAACCTCTTCAAGTCTGAATAAATGGTGTCCTATAAAGCGATGAAACTCTTTATCTTCTTTTCGCGAACTTTCGCGTTTGAAATTATTCGCTGGCGTTATACATATGTATATATCCGAAAGAGTTGAACCGGCCCTGCTAACCCATCACCCCTTCGCTCTCTAACGCCGGGGGGGAGGGGCAGGGAGGTTGCTTTAAAATATCTGGGTGGTGCGGTGGCGTGATGCCGTGATCAGCAGGGCGGACTATTCCCCCCGAATGTGCAGCGGTTCTCATTCGGCGAATCTTGGCTTCGCCACAAGGTCTTCCATCGCAATCACTACGTTTCACTTTATCGCTAGGCTCGACGAATATTAATTCTGCCACGGTTTGCGTAATAACTGAATCGTTGCTGTCGTTTTTCTGCCATATCGAACCGTTCATTCTAACTGACGACCAATCGACATCCCTGATAGCAATATCCATTTCTATCGGCTTGAAATTACAGCGTCAATAATCTATTCACCTACCTTTGATATTTTTCTTGTTTTGCATTGCAAATAATTCAACTTAAAATCTCATGCTGATATTACATTTATCGTGATAAGTCTATTTTTCATGAGCGGCAGATCGATTTCTAATATCACAATTTCAGTATCGCGAAAAGTTAAATCTCACGCCCTGTTATTATTCATCTCGTGGGCAGTTTTGTTTACGAATCCTATGGAATAGTCATTTTTGACTAAGATGGATGTCCGGCTTTAAACGCGAAATGGAAAGCAAAGCTATGGCGTGGCTGACATCGCGAACTGGCTTGACCCAAAGTCCGTAATAAATTATCTCGGTTTTGATAGGGGCTTTTCCTATTCATATCCATTTTTCAGTCTATCCTAATTTTTTCGGTATATCGCGTCTGTTTGTTTCGCATTTAATTTTGGCCGTTTGCCAAAAATACTGCGCTTCGATACTTCTCCTATCGACAAGCGCGTCTTTTCGACGCGCCCAGACACGACGAAGTGCATACTTGCGGCATGCAAGTTATAACGTATTCTCAAACACTCGAGACGAAGTCAGCGGGAGTTTCAGCGCGCGAGACCGCCTCTCGACGTAGGTAACGTATTGCAGAAATATGAGGATTATACGAGATCTATCTCCGCCGTGTTTCACTTTACTACGCGTTACAGCGCCGCATGTTAGCTGCTATAACTCCGCGGACGTTCCTCTCGTATGTTTAACTTCTTCGAGTTATTATGCGGAAGTAACACAATCTATCTCGACCTACGTAAACGGGAATACATTACGCACAAGCACGCACCGAGTCTCTAGTGCGTGTTGCAACGGCTTTTATCAGCATCATCTTACGATGAAAGAGAGTGCTTCAATTATTTTTATTAATCATTATGCTTGGAGAGCATATTCGCACGTTCCTTTGGATGAGAATTGTCTATTAATAACACTTTTCTCACGTTCAATTGTTTAATAAATTTAGAACAAAATTATTTACGTTATTAAAAAATAACGGATAGACCTCCCAATACAGATAGCATTAATGAGCGACTTATTTCTAAAGAACTCCAAATCCGTTGGATAATTGAAGAAGGGGCGTAACCCCAATCAACGTTCGATTTCTGCCCCTCAACATAAGGGTATAAATCGAGAGCCGCCAACAGACGGACCAAACAGACATTACATCGGAAGGACGTCAGCCTAACGCACCTAAGAGTATTGCGAAATTCCACGATAATCCATCACGGGAAGGAACAACCCTTCACCCGTGCTAACAGCTTTGCGATTCTCACGATGACGAAAACGACGAGGATGAGGACGACGACGACGACGACGACGTCAGCGGCTCATCCTTCTCTCCTCTGGCTTCCTCTCGTTACGACGTCCGTCTTCCTTTCTCCGACTATTATTCTCTCTTCAACACTCACGTATAAACGCAGTACACGCGCACACAGCCATATACACGGGCAGATACGTACACGAGACAGTTTCGCGCAATCCGCGTCGGCAGGGAATCCTGCAAGTCCGCAAGCTATACCTTCCTGGGTATAACTCCGGGAAGGAACGGCTGCCTTGGATTATTCAGCGCGGAATGGACATCTTCCCTCGGAACGTAATATTAATATGTTCTCTTCTGTGCGAGGTGGCGCGAAGACAATGGCGGAGATTGTGTTGAATACAGTAATCAGAGGGCGGATTGCGAGCCCCATGGGACTTTGCCTCGCTCGGTCGCCTCGTTGCTTCTCCTCTCTTCGTGCCGCCGACCGTCGTCGTTGATCCCGCAGGAACGACCTTACCGACGAGAGGGTGTTCCCCGTCGACGACGCTCGCTTCCTTCCTTCCTACCGTTTGCTTCGGTCTACATACGTTAGACCCCGCTTAAACAGTATCCTTCAGATTTGCTCGTGCGCCGCGTGTGCCACTACAGGATGCTACAGTTAATTGGAAGCAAGAGGGATTGGCGAGTTTTATTGTGTCCTGAGAGAATGCCCCCTCGAGAGCCGTAACCCTTTCTGTTACCTCAAGCTTCAATTATTTAAATAAGGGAATCTGAATTTTTCACATCTTTCACGAGTTTTTTTACGTTAACCATAAACCCTTGAGGAATCTTCGGGGAAAATTTTTCTTCGCTCTTAATGGCGGATAGACGCGCAGTTTGTTCACTAGTCTGTCTTCACTAATAAATATCGCTATAAATCAGACAAATATCGTATTGGTGATTTACGCCCTTCATTAGGTGCGCTATAATATAACACAAAGGTACTAAATCTTAGCCCCCATGACTCGCTGTAATTGATTACCGCAGATCTTGTTAGCGACAAGTCGAATCTCAGTGACCTATCGATGGCGCGGCGTACTTATCTTATATCTTCGCCCGTAATTGAATCTTGCCGGCGCGCTCTGCGCTCGAATATTAATTACTAAACCGCGTGACGCTGATTTACCGCGTGGTTGTTGGTCAGCGTCTCCCGATGTTCCGTTTGCACGAAACACAATTGATCTAAGTCGCGATTCAACAGACAGTCTTTTCGGCTCCGATTGCCACCCAACCACGTGCGACCAACCGCATTTTAATGAATCAATACGAGCTAATACTTTCATCGACGGTAAAATTAAACTGGCAGAATGCACCAGGTCATTCTTATAATTTTCAAGCGCAATTAACACGCTGGTTCGCCGCGACACTGGCTCCTATCGTGCTCGCGTGATACGCGGTAATGGAACAAAACGAGATATTTACAACAATTGCGAGTAGCTCTTGGTGTTCATGGCAGTTTATGGGCCATGCGGCACATAGGATCACGGCATGCATACGCATCTACGCGGCGTGCATACGGTCGGCGTAGCGGATGTGGAGAACGCGGGACGGTGTCGGAACGGTAACGAGCGCGCACAGCCTTCGGGGAGCAGTTGGCGCCCTCGAGGGTGGCAGCGCGACTTTATTGCAGCAATAAGAGTTATCACCCGGCGATAACTGCCCCCATAACTTCCTCGCGCGATGAATACATTCTCGCGTGCTCGCTTTTCTCTCTCTCTCTCTCTCTCTCTCTCCCTCCCCCTCCCCCTCTCTCTCCCTCTCGTTGTTCTTCACTGCAGTATCTCGCAGCATCCACGCGTGACACACTTTATCCGCGCCATCGTCTCCTCAAATTGCCTCTCGCTTTTTCTGTTTCGTATTCTTTTCCTTCTTGCTTCGCCTCTTTATTCTATGGACAACGAGCACGATCCCTTCTCATTTTACCTTCCACCCCACGACGCAACGTTCTCATTCGTCTCACAGCACTCGCGCGACACGCGTTCCGACTTATTCCTCTGCTCTGCCGAGTAACAGCTGGCCATTCTCACATCCTCGGACGAAAAATAAGCAAGCTCGAAACGCGCCGGGAAAATCAACCAGCTGGTTGGACCTACGTTGTCCTGAATGCAGAAAATACAGGGTATCTTGATAGAACGTGCGTAACGCATGGCTTTTGGCTCTCGGTTAGCAGCGCAATTTTTTTCTGCGATAATAACTTGCATTTTAACTATATATTAAACTACAAGTATGCAAAGTTGATATAGTACGATATAATTTAAGTAGCAGAAATAATTCAATTTCGAGAGATATTTTACACTTTTATACATTATTTATGTTACGCACGTCTCTGTTGTGCTTTTATTATATTTAAAGAAAATCTAAATAACAATTTCCTTGATAAACAACATAATCCACATATGTAGTCTCTCATCTAGTCCCAACATCTCATTTCTAAAGTCTTAGACTTATAAGATAATCTTCGTAGCGTGATGTACCTCCATCATGTGTTCAACTTCTCGATCATGTACGTGAGGCAGAGACGTGAGCTTTATTTTACGCGAGGGTGAAAGGACGGCAGATACAAAAGTGGCGTTATCGCGGAGCTCAGTAAATTCAGGAGACGTGGGTACGCGCGCACATGGAATCGCAGGTGTTATCACGTGCCAACTGACCGGTTGTATCGGTATTAACGACGACAAGTCGGTGGGCACGCACGCAATCGCAACAGTCACGGGAGATTACTTTTTCTCAAGGCAGCCGCCTTGGCGAGGCCCGCAATTAGCACCACGAGAAATTCTACCCGATTAGAACAATCTGATGTGTTATGGAAACGCCGCTTTTTACGCTGCACAAAAGCTATGCTTGTTGCACCGATATCATCTGCTCTTATTAACGTTTCTCAGACAAAGCAGAACAAATTCTACATCCTGGTTGTTATGTAACTCTGAAATGCAGAGTTGTTCGATTTCCATATTTTTGTATCGATGGTCAATTTATTTCGTATTCAGCATTATTTAAAGAATTTCTCCATCTATCTCGATAAAATATTTACCGCTGTTGTTTACCGCGATAATATTATAAAGCGCGTATTAACGGGCGGCACACTTTCCATCGACAAATTCCATCAACGAGAAAAACTCGAATATAAATCCCGCCTTGTATCGCATTTTTCGTAATAAAATTCATCGGACTGTTGTATAATAATTCGGCAAACATATGCAAAATTAATAGACTCTTCTTTCTACTGCGCGGTTTTAATTGGCACAAACAGCCAATGTCAATAAGATCAATTAAACAATTGTCATCTAATTGAAACTGCACTCGCAAATTTATTTACACCGTAATGTCATTTGCGAATACACATATGCCGACAAATATCACAACGAGCGTCAAAAATTGGATCGTACGAATCGAAGATCGATCGCTCGGTTGCCAGGAAAAACCGGGCGATTTCGTTATTCTGAGCGAAATCGTAACATACCGTAGTCCCAGACATCCTCTCGCCCGCTTCTTCTCGTCCCTTTGTTTCCTCACTTTTCTCTTTCCCATCCCCGACGTCGTCGTCGAAATTGCCGGCGAAATATTTCGGCTTCCAATGTTGCACGATTAATCCGAAAAGTGAGGCGCAATATCCGAAATTACGGCACACATTTCTCTCGCACCGGCCGCAATAACGAAGAGAAAACGGCACAACTGGTAACAACGTATTGCGCGATTAACGGAACTGCGAGACTGCGGGCTTTGTGTATGCGTACGTACGTGTATGTGTGAGTGTATGTTTGCCGTCGTACTGCACCGCCCACGAAATTTCCGATTTATCTGAAAATTGCGCATCTTGCATGCTCGCCAACTCCGTGTGCCACCGATCGAACTTAAACAATTTTAGTGTGCATAATATAATATCAAGGAGAACAAATGTATCAGATTTTATGAGGAGGTGTAGAATTTATGAAATTCCCATATCGTTTTATAAGCCATGTTTCTGAATTTTGGTAAAACGTTCAATTATGAGTAAATAAATATATTTCATAATGTGATACACGAAATTAATTATTTTTCTTTTAAATTTATAAAATGTAGAAAATGTGTAAAAGAATGCTTCATAAATCGAGATTGTGAGACGACGCTTGTTAGAGTCGCTTAAAATATCTGATCCGTATTTTTATAGAATCATATACATTATAGTGAGGGAAGTACTACAGGATCGTAATGATACCGGCGTTCAACTCCGGTTTAGTCGATATTAAAGTCCGACTTTATATTGACAAAACTTTGGTAGGTTACTCCCGCGTGCCATTAGTGTGCATTAGAAGTCACGTAATCGATAACGGGTGTCGAGAAAGTAGCTCGGAAACCTCAAACAGAAGCGGCAAGGAGCGAGAAATGTTGAGCTGAGGTCTTCTTCACCCATCGCTCGTTGAAACGTTGTTAGTAATAGACGGGTGTATGTTACAGGCAAGCTTATATAACTATTGTCTGACACGCTGTGTTATCTTCTGAAAAATGTTCTCCGTTTTTAACCTGATGCCCCATCTCGCGCACGCCTCTCCACCGTCCTTCTTGCCGGCGTTCTTGCGCAAAATATGGAAATGCAAATATTTAAGTATAATTTCCACCGTAAGGCAAAATAAATACATTCTCTCCTCGCGCTTTTCTCTCGCGCTTACTCTCACACATTAACTCTTGAAAGAAATAAAACGCCCTAGCGCGAGAAATAACCGTATCCTTTTGATAAGTTGACCGCGTTGTAATTCAAACACGCCGGCTAGAAACTCAATTACTCTTGGTATTAAATTCTCAATGCAGTAATCGTTTCGAATACTGCTCGATCATAGCAAGCATTTTTTTCAACTTGTCATGAGATTGTCGCGTGGATTATATTAATAGTTTCATTTTATTTTGTTTCTTGGAAAAAGTTGGCTTATTTGATTTAACTGATATACTGTCAATAATGCTGTCAAATATTTTTGCTTTTAAAAATTGATCACTTTACTTCGAAACAATACGTATAATGTATTGGCTTTTATTTGTCAGAGGTTGATACATAAAAAGCTGCAATATTATGTCGAGACGACGTGATTAATATATACACGATGAGCAATAAGATAATCGACGATGAAAAGACATGCAAGAAGAATGTGTGAATAATTTTAAAAGATCCATCTCCTCTTCAAA
This sequence comes from Tetramorium parvispinum, assembly GCA_011638315.1. Lineage (NCBI taxonomy): Eukaryota > Metazoa > Arthropoda > Insecta > Hymenoptera > Formicidae > Tetramorium > Tetramorium parvispinum. The sequence continues at coordinate 9,853 of VBVR01003560.1, forward strand.
GGGTAATACTGAAATGAAAAGAGATACAGACAACGCGTATACAACGATATGCGAACGCGGTGGTGCTGACCTCGATGACACAACAAAGAACAGTGGAAGAAAGCGCGGAGTGCTTTCTCAGAGTTGCGGCGACGAGTGCGGGTTGGGAACAGGCGATCGGGTAGACAATGTTTAAATGCTTTTCGATACGAGAGAGAGATGGAGGTTTCATCAAAGCGCGAATTCCTACAAGCTCGAAAGAGACCCTCATGGAACCGATGCCCGTTCTTCGCCTACCTTCAGCCACTATAGAAGAGAAGGGGAGAAGGATCGGCGGCGTGGATGGCGGAAGCCGGTCTCTCCTGGAGGGAGATTCGGTGTGTCGGGAAGGGAGGATTTTCTGGGCAATGGTGAGAGAGAAGACTCGCGGAAGACGAGCTACGAAAGACAGAGACAGAAGGACGCAAGCAGGGTTGAGAAAGGGTGAAGAAGGAAGATAGCCTGCGAGAGGGAGACGCACGAAAGGTGTTTCGGTGTGTTTGTACGTGTATATATATATATATATATATGTGTGTGTGCGTGCGTGTGTGTGTGTGTGTGTGTGTGTGGGGGTGTGTGTTGAAGAGTGTGCGTGCTCGTACAGCGAATAGAGAACGCCGACGATAAAACGTGTTGGTTGAAGCAAGACGAACAAAAGGGGTGAGACGGCGAAGAGCGTGCGAATCCCGAAAGAGGAGCTCCGCTGCGACGTCGGTGGCGGCAGCGGTGGTAGGTGCGGAGCGAGAAGGAAGAAGAGACGGAAATCGCGACAAAGACGAGAGCAGCCTCTTGTAGAAGAGCGAGCGAGAAGAAGTGTGGACAAGGAAGGGGAGAAGAGCAGGACAGAAGGGGTGAGAAGCAGGAAGAGAGAGCGAGAGAGGCAGAAACGCCGCGAAGAAGATCGACGACGAGAAGGGGTGGCAGAAATCGTGCGCGCGAGATGGGACGAGAGTCTCCCTCTGTACGGAACGGAGATAGGATTCTGAGGATGGCAAAGGATGCGGAGGGAGGAGAAGAGGGTAATGGTTCCCGCTGTACTCGACTGGCGCACGAATGCGAGAGAGATGGCGGCGAGGAGAGAGCCGGCGCGAGGGTGGCCGAAGAGGGCGACGCAGCGAGAGGGGCGACCAGTGGGATGCGGGGGAGGGGGGGCTCACGGGTGTACTGGGTGGATGGGTGCTGGTACGGTTTTCAAGAGGAAAGAGAAGGAGAGGGGTGAGAGCAGCGAGTGGTTGGTGCATTATTGATCCCAGTGTGTGCGGACTGGGCAAAAAGAGGAGCCTCCGGCTCGGCCCGAGAAAGAGACAGAGCGATACACCCCCGGCGTACGGGGGCGAGAAGGAGACACCGCCGCGCAGACCGATCTCGCAGACAGATATTAGAAATGCGTTCGTCTCTTACCCGGCATGCGGCGGCACTCGCTGACGAATCCACAAGAAGAATCGAGGAAAGAGGGAGAAAGAAAGAAAGATATCCATCCGCGATGCGGTGAATTCACACCTGGCTGGATAATTCGAAGTAGGTGGCGAGGCATAGGGGTTAGCGAAGAAGGAACGGCGAGAAGAGTGCCAAGGGAGATCGCACGAGGAATAATCCAATCCTGAATGTTCCGGCGATCCTGGATATCCCGAATACAGTGAATCGCGTTTTAAGTCGCGGTATTATCCGGGGATGAATTATTCAGGGAAGACGATAGATACCGTTCTTGTTTCGAGGTCGCTCTGATGGAACTCGTATATATCCTTTATGTGCGCCACCGATACCCGTAGTCCCGAACAGGCAAGGAATGGTGAGGGGAAAAAAACGATAATGCAACGCGTTACGTCGTTTTATTGTATGGTGTGGCGAGCGCCGGTTCCCGATCGACGAACGATCGAAAAGGAGGAACAGAGAAAGAGACGATTAAGTCTTCAATGGCGAGAATCCTTTTTCACCGAATGTATATTTGTCCACCACGATTCTCTTGTCCTCGCGAAAAGCGCTTTACCACCCGTTATCCCGTCTGTCTCGACATAATCTCGATATTTTTCTAGAAAAATCGCGATCTCAACAAAAGCGGTTTGTAGTCGAACGGACTGAGCTCGCTTCGTTGCACAGGTAGTAACAATATTATGGACATTCTGCTTATCTTTTGTTTGTTCATTTGGTTTTTAAATAAGTTGCTACTTCCTGGCGTAATCCTTTCGCTTTTAGACACGATGGACATATTCTTTCTTTTCCCGTAGAATAATAAATATTATCAGCCTCGCTAAATACATACAGATACTAATCGTTTTAGTAATATTTCTATTAAAATTTTATTTCAGTCTATTCCAACTTTAATTTATTTTAATCCCAATTTGTTAAAAAATCTAATGATAAATATACCTAACATAGCGTTTTATTGCTCACAATCAAATTGTCATGAAAACGTTTTACGTTATTGATATATATATCTTTAGCACATACCTTTCCATGTTTTAATATAATAGCAAAATAATATTTTTATAAGTGAATTTGAGGAATCGAACGAATCACCGTCTCTCAGTGGCCTGACGTTTCGTCAATAAGAAGGTTTACTGGATTACGATATCTTTTGTCTCGTAGGATCAGCTTCGAACGATCTCTATCGTTCTCTCGTACGATCGAATCTGCAACGAGCATTCAAGCCTCCTGGAGTGTCCAGCGCGCGATCAATCACTGATATGAATCACGACTGTACTGGTATACGACACTACCGGTATTCTTTCCAGTTATTTATTATACGTCGAATTTAATGGCTTCGCCACGCGCATTCGACACAGTTTCAAAGAGTAAGTCCGCTGTTATCGATCTCTCCGTCGACGTGCCGTTCGATCGACGTTGTTGCCGATAGGAACGCCGGCGCGCGCGAACGTTACCGGGAAGAATTATAGAAAGCTTTTGTCAGGGAACGCTATTCATAATGCCATTCACGCGCGCGCGTACTATGAAATTTATTTAAAAAAAGAAAAAAATTCCCCCGGCCAGAACTCATTAATCAGACCGATGGACATTTTATACGACCGGTGAATAATTCAGGCCGTTACCGTCAGCACGTTTTAAACGTTCCACAAATGAATGCTGGGAATTCTGCGAATTCCGGAAATTTCGCTGGAAACTCATGTGCGACCGGACATTTCCGCGCGCAAGTGTCCGGCCTCCCGCGAGTATCATGTCGAAATTCACGCAAGTTTTCCGTTGTCAGTTATTCCCGGGCATGGATATTTGACGAGGCATATAAAGCCGTATCATGGTCATAATAGCCCTCTCATAAAGGCATTATCGAGAGCCCGTCGTCGAATGGACCGCGCTTAAAATGGCACGCTTGCGGTGTCAAACGCACGCAAAAGCGAAACATCCCGTCCTCTTTTTTTTATCTCTGATTAATATAGAGGAAGAAATAATTGTTATTATTAACTGATCGATCTGTCTCGTCAATCCGCGAATGATCGATCTTTTCGTGCCTTTCTTATAATTGCGTTGAATAATTTATCTTTCTTGTAATGTGCTCTTACACGTACTTGATACGTATTGACGGAAAGTTACGCACTCCCGAAAACGATAAATAACTCAAGCTCGATACGTCGTACGTCGTCGTGCAAATGAACAGCGTGTTTTTCCAACATGGCGAAAGTAAATCGACAGCTTCCGAAATACGTCGCGAAAAATCTCTCGCCCTGCTCGAACTCGGTCGGGGTAAACGCCGATTTTTCTCCTTTCTCGGAATAATCCATTTCTGCCTGACGGTCTTTCAATCTGGACGCGATAAGTGGCGAAGCATGGCGAAATGGATTTTCCTGACGAATCTATCCAGTGAGTAAAGATACATAGCTTCTATATCGTCATTCTCCTTGCCGCAAATTCCGGCAATTAAATTCATTAAATAATTAGCGCCGAAATAATAGGGGATTTACAATGAGGTGCATCATCGTGACCATTGGCCCGCCGAATCCACGCGGATCATATTTCATGGACTTTTAAGCAGTGTTTCCATGCTGCTTCGAAACACAATAGCTACTACTTCGCTTTCATTACGCTTATCTGCACTCCTCTTGCATCCGTTCTATTTGAAATTTATAACTGTGCCTCCTGTACGAGTCACACAAGTTCGATAATAGTCGAGTGTTTTGGCATTAATATTCAAATTTCAGATTACGTTCTTTCGAACAATGTGCTTACATATTTTATTTTGACATGTAAATCTACGTGCATCTAGTTTGATGTGAAAATTTCATTGCTTCATATCTATCTACATTTTCATTAGTAGAAGGCGCATGTATGTGTGCATGCGTGTATGTGTGCACGTGCACGAGATATGTCGCACGTCGTATATTAAAACTTATTACACGTGACACTATTTGCATCAGTGCAGGTTTGCGTCATATATATATATATATATATATATATTCAGACGGATAGAATGAAAATTTTAATTTATTTCTCACGTAATTTATCCGAACAGTTAATTCTAATTAGTTCTCTCTCTCTCTCTCTCTCTCTCGTGATTTTTTCTTAATATGCTAATATTAATACTTTCATTCTCAAAGTGTCCATCATACAAAGAATTCATGAAATATTCATTTTTTGCTCAATGTTTCGATTCATATTGGAATTTCAATGGTTCCGCCGAAGCTATGCTGATTTGATTCGAGATCTATATAGTAGGGAGAATGTTAAAATGCATCACACACACGCGTAGATTTATATATTATAAAATGTACGTCGTTCGTAGCATGAGAGCGAATAAGCGAACAAGCGAATACGTGAACGAGACATTTGCAGAACGGACATTTTGCAGTAGAAAAGGATAAAAACAATATCGGTTGTCTTATACATTTTTTATGTATGACCCAGTTTTCAAATATTGTGCATGGCTGCAAAACGTTATGAATTGCTATGCTACAGCTGCTATTCTTCAACAACAATATATAGCAGTATTGTAAAATTTGCTAGGATTAAGAATAATACGAATGAATTTTTCTTGCCATGCAATATATCAGTTTAGCGTGATTTTTCGTTCAACATTTCGCTCGACACAACTTATAGAAAACACTTGTAGAAAATTTACTTATCTTATATTTCTATTAAATCTCATGCGTGTAAAATTTATTTTTTAACGTACTCTTACGATGTTACGTATGCATTTCCTATTGCATGCACTCACGATGTTACCATATTTTTCCTTTTTTTTTGTTTTTTTTTTTTTTGCACTGCGTATCGTCAGGTATCGTCAGTGCTGCGCCGCGGATGTTTTTGAAAACGGCGACACGGCGTGACGAACGAACTCGACTTGGGAAGTATAACGACGAACCCTTGTGTCGAGAGTAAAGAATTTTAATGAATGAGTTCTTTCTTCCCAACCGTCCCTTTTATTTTTCCCTCGCAAGAAATTAAACGCGACGTCTATAGCTATGTGAAGTTGCTAGCGCGATGAAGCGAAATACAAATGGGCTATCTATTATTATTTATATTGCTGATATTGATTGATATCCTGTATAAAACTTCCGATAATGCATTCTTTATAAAAAATGAAACAACTTAAATATCTTGATCAATAAATTAATGTCACATTATTACATCTCTTATTTATAATTCACTTTTCGCCTTTCGATTTATACATATTGTTGCAAGTTTTATATTCTCTAGTATATTTGTAAAATAAACACGAATGCAAATGCAGATAAAGAAGGAAAAGAAATTGGTTGGCGTTGATTCTCGAAATTTTGCTTGTTACTTTTAATCCATGCAGATCTGTGTCCGTTTGAGTAATTCTCTCGATTTAGAATATCATTTTTATTTCAACATGCTTGTACACTACACGCTACCATTTAATATACCCTGCGCCATCTGCACAGAGGTGCACAGAGGTCTACATTTAATTCTCGCCACTGAGCCGAGGTTATTAAGCAAGCTGCGCTTCACAAAAGATTTTAGTACTCCGCTTATTCTGGAAAGAATGCGGCGTGAAGTATAAGTGAAAAATTTTTCAAATAACTTTTGGATCGCACTAATAAAGTTGTCTTGATCTCACAGTGAGAAATCACGTGAAAGATAAACGCAAAAAATGTTATTTTCTACATGTTTAAATTATCCATTGTAAATTTTTAGTGACTCATAACTTTCAATTGAATCGTAAAGAATGGGAAAATACGCGGATCTGTTACTGTTTGCTTTCTCGACATGCTGACAAACGCAGGCCACACGATGGCAAAGATATAAACGGAAGCCAGCATGTAAAACTAGTCGTAGGTGCGAAGTGCGGACTTTACGAGCGAGATCTGCGCCGAACGACAGGCAGACCGAGAGGGATGGGGACGGTCCGTGTCGCGGTCACGATGATGGATCAAATAAACGAGCATTTCCATAGCGATTCTGTGTCCAACATAAACACTATCGTTTATCATTCGTGTGTTACGTCAGCCACTTTCATCTCTATTTCATTTTGTGATATCGAAGATCATCATTTCCAAATAAAATTTATCAGAAAAAATGAGGCCCGGAAAAGTTTCCTTTCGATCTGGGACGGATTAATTTTTCAAAAATGAAATCGTTAATTCTACTTGTTAACGTAGATAGAACTTTTTTTTAAAAAAGAATACATAATATTATAAAACCATAATTTGTACTTATATGAATATATAAGAATTTCTTGAAATTTTAGAAAGAAAATGTTAATTATTAAAAAAATTAGCTTCAATTTTTCATGTTCATCATTTAAGCAATACATAATTTATATATTCATATCATATTAATCATAAATTATATATTAAATTTATTGAAAAAATCTGTGCAGTACGCTTGTTTATGTTCTATGTCTCGATTCTTATTTTCTCGCGTTCGCATAACAAGTGAATACAATTGAAAGCAAGCGCTGTATCGATAAGAACGCAGAAAGTTAGTGTATGAGAATCCGCGTAGATAGGAAACAGATACTTTACTAGCGAATTCTCACTATGAATGACAATCACTAAAATAAAATCAACTCCAACCGAGGACAAAGAGTAAAGAAAGCTAAGGAGAAAGTGGGAGCTCATAAAGGATGATCAGCTCGTAAAACTGATCACTTCTCGATAACCTGGAGCACTACGATGGCGTATTACCTCGAGACTGTCGGCTTTATCTTCACGGTACAACAAGTTAGCTAGAAAATAAGCAAGACCACAGCAAGCACCACTGTCACCCGCCCCACTAAAGAATCTCAGAGACGAAGGTTTCGAAGAATGTTGACCGAGTCAGTCGATACGCATACAAGCTAGCGCGATGCATATCTTTGCCGTGTAAGAGGTTGCAATTGTCGTTGTACGATAAGAATGAACATCTTTGTGTGCGTGTGTGTGTGTGTGTGT
>VBVR01003561.1:0-17215 GCA_011638315.1 Tetramorium parvispinum
GGACTTTTCGACTCAGATTACTCCACTCTACCTGCACACGAGCGTTGTGTCAATAATTATGGGACACCCTGTATATATATATATATGTGTGTATATTCCTTATTCTTATTGTGTCTTTACAGTGTCTACAATTGTTTGACATACAGATTTGATTATTGACTTGTTCCGAACACATTTGACGCATAACTTGAAAAACTATTATTCGAATCTGTCTTAAACACATACGTTGTATGTACCACGCATATATCCATTGCGTACATTGATGACATCTAATGAAGATATTCTCAATAGAATTTTAAATTATTTTTTCTTTTGATAATCTTTTATCAACTGAAAAACTTAATAATTTCAAATGAAAAAATTTTTGTTATTTACATTTGTAATTCTAAGAATAATTCTGACAGTTATAAAATTTATAATTTTATGAATAACTTAAAATTTTGTTTTATTTAAACAGTATATCACTTATATCACTTAGATAATTTATATCTGTTTATCTATATTACGGTAATAATAATTGTAAAATATAATAGTTTATTACTAAGAATTTATCACTAGAAAAGATTTTTTGTATAGAAAAATGCAATAAATAGAAAAGAATATAGTATATATATTTGAGAGTATCTCCAGTAAAGTTCATCATTGTACTGTCATCACACACATAAAGATAGCAAACCATAAATTATTGAATCATCTTAAAAGTAATGCGTTTTATTGACAAATTTTAGTAAATTCAGTAGTTTTATCCTATTTTCCGATATCGATATTATTAAGTATCGATTACACATTTTAAACAATGCTCGAATACACAAAGGGAAGCGACACAAAGATAAAATGCATCGCCCAATTGTAAAATAAGGGCACAATTGAGGAAAGTTTGAGAAAAGTTATTATAAATTTAAAATACGCTCTTGAAAATATTTCTAAACTGTTCAGTAACATATATCTCATAAGCGGTTAATTCACATATTAAAAAAACTATCATAAAATTATAATGCATTATTTAGAATACCATTCATTAGAACACGCATTATTTAATAATACCATCCTAGTACTGCAATTGAATCTAATCGTGTGATTAATCACAAGATACGTCGCTTAAGCTGCGTTCGGAAACATCATTCGGGTGCATACCGGCCTCATTTTGTCCTTGTTCAATTTTATTTAAGTAACAAAGATAGAACGATGCTCATGTGCACCCAAATAAAGTTTCCGAACGCAGCGTTATGTCATAAAGGTACGTAAGGTACAAAACTATTAACTTGCTATCACACTAATCCACTTGTTTCTGTTCATATCCCTCTCATGATAAATTGCAATTTAATTCGTGATTATCTTTACAACTAATTCTGTATAATCCTGTAAGCGATTACCGTTATCAATTAATATATTTACTGCTGTGAAGTTATTAAATCGACAGCGACAGTCTTTTAGAAACAGTGATCATAATAATTGTGATGCTTTAAGTGAACATTTTTCGGTATTCTTCTGCATTCCATGAAAAATGTGGTATTTAATTGATTTCCCGAAATCCATGAAACTCCTAAATATTATTGTACAAAAGCAATGTTGCTTTATATAACAATGATACAAGCGATACGATGTGTTATGCGGTTTCGAAATGGAAAAATTTTAACCGTAATTAAACTTTGTCAACAAGCTGCAAGATATTCTGCATTATTTAATATTAACAATATATAAATAATATAAATAGAGAGACAAACAGAATACAATAATTTTTCCATTATTTCGCTACTTAAAACACATATAAAAATGCAATTTAGAGGTATTCCATACATTAATTATATCCTCAATGACTTAGCTGTTCGATATAACTTCGGTATCATATAAGAAGATACGTAATGAATGGATCGCTTTCGTTTGTATAAAAGGCTTGAAAATTTAAAAGGATCCTAAACTGACGGATGAACTCGCACGAGGTCGATAATGTAGGCCGGAATTCTAAATTATAATATTGTAAATTATCAAATTGGCTTTACAGAATACAAAATCCCTTTGCAGAATTAAAGTACTTTAGAATTTACTGTTATGTTTTATCTTTTCAGCGATTTCGCAAGCAAACAGACGAAATTCTCACATACGAAATTTTCAAACAAACATACTTTTTTATTAAAGCATCTGGTCTCATTCTAAAAACACAGTATTATTCTATAATGTTCACTCGAGTGCGAAGCTAGATTATTTTACATGTACAAGGTATAAAACTTTTATATTAAGCAAATATTGTTACGATCATAATTCGAGTAAACGCCAAAAGTCAATAATTAAATAATTTTTTTTTCGTTTCTCATGAAATCATTCACATAAAACAAGTTAGCTCCGCACTCGAGTGAACATTAAAGAATAATATTGTGTTTTTAGAATGAGCCTAGATGCTTTAATAAAAAAATATCGTTTGTTTGAAAATTTCGTTTGTGAGAATTTCGTCTGTTTGCATGCAAAATCGCTGAAAAAATAAAATATAGCAGTAGATTAGTTAACGTACACATTGTATTATTGTCTATACTTTGAGTCTGGCAAAGGATTTTTAAATCTATAAAGGCAATTAAAAGATTAATAAATATAAAATTAAATTATGCTCGATAAGTAAAAAGTCACTTTAGGATCCCCTTATGTTCAGTTTGCGCAAATGTCTGGTCGTCTCTGCGTTTTGGTTTACGTTGCCTTTTTACGCGTGCTGAACGTTCCCCAGCGTGAAACGTTCTGCAGCGGTAAATACAAGATAGAGATTGCAATGTGATTCAAGTGAAATGGTAGTGACCGTCTCATTGCGATCGCATCGTCTCTTTCCTCGGCTGTACCTGTTTAGTCGCTTTTCCCTTTTCCGTTCAGTATCTTGTGGCTGCTCACTTTCTCCGCGGCGTCATTCGCTTTGGTCGAGTTCTCAATCGACGGTGCTGCATCTTTTACCTTCTTGTTAGAATAAGTATTGTTGTAGAAGTCCGAGAATAGGAAATAGAAGAACATCGCATTCGGCAGCACCAGAATAACCGACCATTTCGGATAGTTGCAATCGTAGAATAACAATAGGCAGCTGTGTAGAAAGGCCGCACAGAATTGGCTCTATCGGAGAAAGACACAAATAATCAGTCAATCACGGATAAGACAAATTATTAATGATTGATGAAAAAGAATTTGTAAAAGGAAAATGACCATCTTGGAAAGCAGATTCGCCGATTTTAATTAAGTGTTAATTTGTGCTCCGTACCATTTGTAAATTGGTAATGTATCGCTTCCACCAGAGATACTTGTTATGCTGATGGTGAGGTAGGAGTGCTGCCAGCATATAATAAGCGTACATGATGATATGTACGAAGCTATTCATAATTCCTGCAGGAAAGACACATGTCGAATTAACATATATAATTTTAATTTAATTGATTTGAAAAGGTGGACACATAATCTGGACGCTATCAGAAAGGAAAAAATTGGATGCATTATAATCTATTTGAACGTACCTACGAAAACACCGTGACCACCGGGATAATACTTTGTAGCGCCCCACGATATCATCGGCATCACGGTGTGATGGTACATGTGAAGAAATGTAATTTGCTTTTCCTTCTTGCGCAGTACGAAGAACACCGTATCGAGGAGCTCTGTGAGTTTCCCCAGAAAATAAATGTAAACGTCTCTTGCGACCTATAACAAACATCGCGCAAGCGGATGATAGAATTTACAAACATTTCATTTCTCTTTTTATCGCACTAGAAAAATTTAATTACAATATTCGAAACTGTCTTGAATAAATGAAAACTTTACATTTAAACCGGAAAGATAATGAAGCAAGTAGCATGTAGAATTCTTTCAAGTTATGAGTAAAACAAATGTCGAACAAATTGAAAACTTAGTGAAAAAGGTATATTTTATGTATAAAAGTATTTACATACTCTTAGAGCATACGGCGTATACGAAAAGTCCACCGATTCACATGTAAAGCTGTAATTATGGAATAATATGGCTTCCATGCCTTCTTTAAATAACCATGTGCTAAGAAGAACTTGCAAAAAGTTATAAACGACTAGAATGTTTTTTAATTGGTATGGTTTTCGATGTTCCATGTTCTTCGGACCCCATGACAGTACGAAATAAAGATAGCCGATCAAAAGACTAAGGCCGGGCACAGGTGACGATATAAGAAACCAGTCCCTAGTTCGAGGATCTGAAAAAATTTATATATAATAAAATAGTTGTAAAATTGAATATTTTAGTTTATATTTTGTGCTCGGTTTTATCAATGCATCCTTTCTATTTGTTTATTCCTGTACTTGTCTTTAGCTCTAACCAACTGAAAAAAATTAACATAAATCCAATATATTATATCTGAATAAATCATATATTAACTACATCAATTTGAAAATTATACTTAAAACAACAAGATAAAAGAAAAGTAGTTTGATGTACTTAAAACTTATTTTTTAAATAGAATTTTTATCATTCTATTGTTAAATTCTGTTAAATAATATACTATTATAATGTACATTAATATAAAATTAAAAGATAAATTATTTATTATTTCTTAATTTTTAATAACAGATTTCCATATATCTAATGTAGATTCTATTATAATTCTAAATTATAATATATTATAAAGATTACGTCGAAAGATTACGAAGATTAAAAAATGATAAAGTAAGAGAAATCCTAATTACAACATTAATAAAATAAAAAGAAGTATATAAAGTCAGTTATATATCGTCCTATATAATAGTTATACATATGTATATCATTACATACCGTTCTTATAGCCCAATAATCAAAATCCTTCTTAAATATAATACGTGTACGTACGTGTATATAAACTTACCGGATAGGTCATGGAACAGAAATTGCCAGTATCTCACTACGGAGTTGTTGTAGATGTTAGACATTCTGTCGATCGTTGGCGGCGCGGTGATGTTCATTGGGAAGTCAGCTGGAAACATCATTTTATAAGTTTCTTCATCTTGCGAGTTAAGTTCTCTAGTTGTCACGATATAAACTAATTGAATTCTACTTTTACTTGCTTATATTAGTTGATATTAAAAAAGGGAATATTAATACAATTTATATACGTCAGTAATATCTATTTAAAGACACTGCACTTTGATTTCAGAGATAAATGCAATAAATATGAGTCAACTCATGCATACAGCTTGAGAGAAGTTTAACGTCACATACATACTAATCGCTAAGTTTTATTCTAAACCGCATGTCTGTGGCGCTTTTATTCGCAGATAAAACGTTAAATTCGCCATAAAAAGGAATTCTTGCTTTTATATCGTCGTTAAACTCGCGAGACCCTAATTAGGTTAACGTGGCATTTCCTTGCGCAAGATGCGCGATTTACCGATTGTTGAAATCTGTATCCTTTCGATAAATTCGCATATGAACCGGTTTGCACAAGTCTAAAATGATTCGATGTGGTCAGAACGATAGAAAAAAGCATCGCTACAACCCATTCATTTTCACAGCCTTTAATGATAGATCACATTGCTACTTGCTCAATGGCAATGTTACAGCATTAGAAAAATATGTGTAATCACATATGTTTAACATAATAGACATTGATTTTTTTTTATGAACGACACCGGATTTATATGACTGTGCATTGATCACTTCGCGTGCGTCAATCAACTTCGGCGTTCTTTCATAAATAAGTTGTCCCTTTCGAATTTTTTAGAGAGAGAGAGAGAGAGAGAGAGACACTATAAAGTATGTGTAAACTATATTTATATGTTTATCTACAAATTAATCGGTGATATATCTTACAAATGCAATCACATTAATTTTTCAAAAGAAATTTTTAGAAATATATAATTTATTTCTTTTTTATTTTATGTACATTAATATATGTATTCACTTCATGGTACATTACTTTTATTTTACCCATATAATTACTAAGAGACAAATTCGTAATGGTTTGCTATTGAAACTGCAAACGACATACCATTAAAAGTAATACGCCGTGATCTTCTACATCGTCATTACGGTTTAATATGCTTCTCACAATTAAATCAGATTTCCGTCGGTGCCGACACACTTTCGTACTTGCAGTCCGACGTGCGTTTGGCTCCTTCTGATTATTAGTGCTGTTAGTACCATTATCCGCCTCGTATAACAGAGAACCACTTTAAACACGTACGACTTTCCACGCGGCGGAACCAAGTGGAAGCACTGCCGGTGCGAGCGGCGGACGACTGACTGCACGCCGGACTTTTCACTGGAGAGTGAGAGCGCAGGCCGAAAAAAAAGAAAAGACTGACGTGATTACCGTAGTGGTTCAACAACAACTAACTAGTAATATCTTGATTAAGTACGATTAAGTACGACTCCACTATGCACGAACGATCTCCCCTATTAGAGGAAGCTATCTCTTAGATATCTGTATGCAATGAATTTTTAAATGGGAGATATCTCTCAAATTTTCTCTTTTTCAATCTCCAGCCACCGTTTTCTTCACGGTCTAATCGCGACTTATGAAAATCGCGAAATCATAAAATTTTGTTCCGTTTTTGTTTCGCAAAACTGAACATTATATAAATTGTATAATGATTCCCGGGAGATCGGCCGTTCTTACACAACATTTTTCACTTTAGGACGTAAATAATCGGTTTCAATGCTATCGTCGGACTTACATGTTTCAACAATTTAGCTTCACAAGATTCCTTTTCAATTTCCGATTTAATTTCAGACTCTCTTTCTCTCTTTTTCTCTCTCTTTCTCATCTCATAATCTATTAACTGCGATATTAACTGCGAACTGTGAATAATTCTCGTAAATACTCGCTCTTAAAATAGCTTCGCGCAGATAACAATTTAACATAAAAAGTAATACAAGTAATTATATGAAACTGAAACTATGAAAAACGTTGTATCTGTTATTATACTTGTGTTATAACTTTTCTACTTCAACTATTGCTTCAACTATTCTATTCAACTTCAAATATTGCACTCTAAATTTATATAGATTATAACGTATTAATTAAATAAGAATCGCAGAATTCCACTTTTATCACATTTTATTAAATATTTTACGCCAAATTCTCCTCGCGCGATTTATTTTCATGATTAATTTTCTAATTTGATTTCTAGTTTCATATTCTGAAACTTAAATTAAATGAGCTAACGTTATCAAAAGTTTAATAACTGAATCAAATAATAATTTCTATTAATAGTTAATATGGTTACAAATTTTTTATCTAAAATTAATTGCATATAATTTTTTGCCATATAAATTATCAATGTAAAAATGTATTTATTTTATTTGTTTTATCCGTTTATTTCCTTTCGTTATAATGTAAATATATCTATACATTCTCAAGTAATACATATCAACTTATACGTTTCTTCACACAATCATAATTTAAAATGCAGAGATAAACATTCCATCACGCAACTAACAATCATTTTCGCATACACGAAAAGGGTATGTGCCATTTTGCAATATGTACATTTTAGATGTCCCTCCGTTATCTTGCATTGCACTCCGTTGATGCATAAATTATCTCGTCAAGTTTTACATACATAATAAACCACTAATGCCGTTCTTCTGCCGATACCTTTTGTCTTCCACGATATACGACCTACTCCGCTGAAACCAACAATTGCTTCAGGACCATGCAAATGACCGCTAATAAATTCACCTTGCGAAACACACCGTCGCGGCGATTTGTCCTTTTAACGGCAATTGCGACGTACCATCCACTCGTTTAGAGTATTCGTGTTCGTATTGGCACACGCGTCCATCACACATGTTTCCGACACCGCGTCGCGTGCATCACACGCACGCTCCTATCGCCCATCAAGGGTCCGTAATGGTCCGACCGCAGTTTCACCTACTATTGCGACACGTATTTCCTTCGCTGTTTCGCTTTTCCCGTGTATTACCGCCGCGCCGTTCCAATTTATCCCTCTCTGCCTTATTCGTTCGCTATATATTATAGTTTGCGACAAATGATACAAATGCATTGCTCGTCTCTTTCTCCTCGGCTTTCTTCCTTGCTGTCGCGATTCATTAATTCTTATATGATTTGCATAATTGAACGTTTCACGTCCTCGGATTACGCCTCATGTCAGCATTCCTATGCTTATGATGACGGACAAATTAATGTTGAGACGTCATATATTTTATTATCATCGTTCACTGATCTCTATGCAAATTATGTTTATCCCATGTCAACCAATAAATGACTCAGAGAAATTATCATTCGGGAATTTTATGTAAATATATCCTATCAAATCTAAAAATATATTAAGAATATCTAGTACGCACTTATTCTTTTTAACAATTTTAGTAAAACAAACTTAAAAAGTAATATTACAAATGATTTTTTTTTTTTGTTAATCTTTTTTGAATGATACTCTTTCTGTAATTCTAATTCAAACTCTGTACACAGTTCTTCACACAATTACAATCTGAAAAAATAAGTTCATTAAATTTTATGTAACTAGTTATTGACTTTTGGACAGGGCCATTGACAGATTGACTGTTATTCTTATACAGAATTTTAATAATTCTATGACTTCTTTTCAGTATTTTCAAGATGTCTAGGATTTTTTACAAAAAAATACATAAAACTGTTTAGAAATTGTGCCCTATTCAAAATGAATGATTGTCAAATAAAATTTATTGAACTTACTTTTTCCGTGTATATATGTATATGCTAGTTGTTTAAGTTCATTAATAAAAATCGACTTCTGTCGGAATATACAGGTGTAAATTATATCAATGTAAAAATACGCGAATAAATTATACTAGCCGCGTATCAATGAACAATTAGGTGTTCATGGTCTTTTAGTAGCGGATCATGTTACTAACGTTCATGGTCATTGACAACAGGCTGTTTTACATTGAATACAGAGATACACGAATGTTTATAATACTACACGTCAAATTATTAAAGCATAAATTAGGATAAATTAAATAAACAAAATTAATTGATTATACAAGTAAAGTTAATGTTACGTTATATTATGAAAATTCCGAAAAAGAATTTTCGGTATTGCCCGGAAAGAAATCGTCAAAGCAAGAAGAAATAAAGAATATAAAAAAAATTAACAGAAAGCAAAATTTGAATAATTTTTTAATTGATTTCCTTAAAAGCTGGAGAACTTTAAATCACGCTGGAACTCTCGTACAATTAAATTTGTTAAAGCAATTTTATCATGTCTTAATGATAAAATGATTTTATTGTAAAAAAAATAATAGCTCATTATTATATTACGATAAAATTGCTAAAATATTAGCTATTTTATCATTTTTTAATTCGTCAAATTGTAACATTATTGCAACAATGCAATAATTAAATAAACGCTGTAATAATAACGCGAAATGCTATTAATGCACAATGAAGAAAAAGTGTTGAATAGAGAGATGAAAATTTCAATTTCACCAACTTCAATTTCTAATCATCCTTCAAACAAGAAATACACGTTAGAATTTGCGAATGTGTGTCACTAGGAGCTTTACCGGGTCCTCTTCCTGCCCGGTGCGTTTCTATGCCACGCTGATCCGGAGGGCTCGAATACCGGTTCGCCAAGTAAGTCATGCACCTTTCGCTCATAGAACGCATTTGCTCTGTCTGCCGCGACACGAGTTTACTGACCAGGCGATGTACTCAGGAACGGTCTATGGAATTCACTTGCAACAGCAGGAAATCGCGCAATATTCATCTCCCGATAACGATCGCACAATCTCGATTTAAATAACCATTAATCGGTTGTATATCCGAATCTCTATGAAACAACACGATAACATAGTAGAAAAAGAGCTTGGTTTTTACATTTTGCAGTATCATACTATCAACGTCGCTAAGTAACGCTTGAATAATTCATGATTGGTGAGTACAAAAAAATACGTCACTGTTCGTTTCGTGCACGATTGCAAATTAATTTAAATACATGATTATTTTATTTGAATTTCCACTTAAGATATCAAATATTAATTATTTAATGAATCAGTATAATTAAATTTAAGTCTAAACAGTTAAAATTCCTAAATTGTACTGAATCCTAGAAGTTAAGAATAAGTCTTAACGTTTCTATTATGCAAAGACTATTATTAACTTAAAATAATTTTAAAATAATCTCAAAGTAAAGATTTATTTCTCTCTCTCTCTCTCTCTCTCTCTCTCTCTTTCTCTCGTTCTCGCGCTCTCACATCTAAATTCTACATGATTTTTCTGGAGAGTTTTCCATGTACTCAAGCTCATTTACTTTACGCAAACTCTTTCGACAGCGTCCCATTGTACCGCTTATTTTTAATGTTTTATTAATAGCTCTCTTTCTCTCTACGTCTTTCGATAGAGGTACTCAAACGCGCGATTTCATCGCCACTTACACATCAGCACTTCGCTGTGGAAATGCGTATATGAAGATATTGCGTTATCCTGTAATTTCACGGCCGTAAAGTCGGTCATCGTTAATTTTGAAGAATACATCTTGTGCATTGCAATTCATTCTTGAAAAGATAAATTAAGATTAAAAAATAATCAAATGATTTATCGTTAATTAAAGTTCTTGTTGTGCAATATCATTCTCAAGGTTTACGAGACGCTTAAACGGCATTTATTCTTGCACTGTAATTGGCCTTTAATGATCAGAGAAAGAAATACGCTGAAAAAACATCTATCGAAAATTATATTGAGAACTTCGGCAATCGAAGAAAAACTCGTTTCGTATAATTGCCGTTGTCATACACGCAAAAGTCATCGATACCGACCCTATTTTCATGACAGCGCGATTACCAAATTATAGAGTCGCAATCTTTCGTCTGCGGAAACAGTGAATAGAAAGGCGCAATAGTTCACACATTGCAATTTTATGACGGAGGAAAGACATAACGAATGGCGTAGTCTGCAGTGCCGTAGAAAAAAGAAGATAAAACCAGTTAGAACGTTGATCGTAAAAATGGTGAGAAATTACAAATCTCGGCAGAACATGACATAGTCAATATAATAAATTTACAACAATAATTAATTATCGACACAATTACTTTAAACTGCTAACAAAATTAACACGATCTTAGTGAGTATATATTTTTTCTTTTTAATCAATTCGCACTAGAAAAGAACTAAGGTTGTCCCATAAACATCAAAGTAAAGTAAAATAAACTTTAACTAATTTTCTGTCTCTAGAATGTTCAATCGACTTGAAATACGAGCGGTGATAATTTATACATTTTAAGTGATACAAGCAATGTCAAGTAGCAGTTCCTGGTAAATGGAAAAAACGATGGAGAAATTGATTGCACAACAAAGTCATATTCGCAAAGCTGCAGTTACATTCACCTTGTTGTTTTAATCATCTTGTTCGAAATCCTGCTCACGCATTTTCCAGTGTGCCAATTATGTGCCAATCTGAGATGTTGTTGCATAATATAAAAATTATTTTATAAAAATAAAACTTTTATCAAATATTAAATATAAATGAGGTATGTATTTTCTCATAAATTTAAAATCTAAGGTACAAATCTAAGAATTTTTCAAAGCATTTTTATTTTACATATAAGTTACAATTATATAACTAAATTTAAAGTTAAGTTAATGTCTTATTTAAAGAATAATAATTCAATAGAATAACAATTATAAAATGTAAGAATGTAGGAATGAAACCTTCTGATTCTTTTAACCTCTAACCTCATAAATAAATTAAAATATCACGAAAGAAGAACGCATTAAACACTCATTAAATGTATTGCGCATTAAATACATGTATAAGTATTACTTAAATATCATTATATTTAAGTAAACATATTCATTTGTAAAATCTTTTATAAATTTACATTTCTATATTATTATAAATTATTTGATATATTGCTAATATATTAAAAAGACATTTTAGCTACTCATTGATACAATTACAATACCGAATATAGAGAACTTCGTTTACGTTATTCGCAATAACCTTTTGGCACTCTATTGATCCCGTCAATAATTTAAATTATTTAAATATTATTCCATCTACCGCATAATCCAAAACCTTTTACACTAATATATATAATAATACGCATTATTTTACATAATTAACTGACTTCCGTCTAAACAAAATCCGTCTTTTGAAATTTTTATGTTTTGTGTTACAAAATGCGGCTACTAATGGGCTGCTAGAAATAATTTCACGCGTGACATATGCGAAAAAGCTAATTAAATTTTCAAGAGTAACGAACGCTTCGTTTTACGAATACTTGCGCGAACTTCTCGCAATCTCGCGATATCAACCTTGCCGCATACTTTCAGGATCACTTATGCTGTCTTACCAGTTAAGTCGACCAACGTAACAACATGTCATTGGTTTCCTGCTACGCTTTCTTCTCGGCCATTTCACCGTCAATATGTATATAGTATCGTATACAATATATATACAGTATATGTATATATCCTACTATACGAAAGTTCACGTGCAATAGAGCAAATGGGCTATTCACAGAATTCATGCATGCAATCGCGTGCATGCACGCGTGCGAGGGATGGGAGCATCCGTCTGTGTGCATGGCTAGACATACCGTTATCGAGGATTGTCACTGACAGTGAAACGAACCTGCGACTTCCCGAATAGGTACACGATAATTCATATTCGCTTTAGAATTGTATTACAACGTCGGGGAAAAATAGTCAAATCTGTATAAATTAACTTAATAGTTGAAAATTCTCATGATTGAAACTTCTGTGAAAAGCAGAAAAATACTTTTTTGCAAATTATGACAGTAATAACGGATAATATACAATTTTATACGTATCAGAGATAAATTAACTGGTAACTTTCGACAATTTTAACCGTGGAGAAATTTATTTGTTTGCAAGCAATTTCGCCGCTATCGGTGATATTAAACTTGTTATTGAGAGTAACGCAGTCATTCTTGCTTTATATATATATACACATATGTATTCAATTTGTAATTTTTCTCAAATTTATACTATAAATATTATTTATCGTTGCTCAATAATTAAAGCAATTTCTATTTTTTTTTTGTCAAATATAAAAATGGCGCCACAAAGCGTATATAAGTTAAATTAAAAATTAAAACTTTTTTAAATTTTTTCTGTGTGTGTGTAATTATATAAATAAAAATCATATAGGGGAGACCGGGGCATCATGGGTCACGGGGTACCATGGGTCATTGAATGTTTGGAATAATTTAGAATGTTTAAATTGGTACAACTGTTATCATGTGACGGTTACTTTGTTATCCATACTTTATATGTAGAGAGATATCACTGAAAAATACTTGTTACCTTAAGACGCACGTAACGTAAATGGTTTTGGTGATGCATAAGTAATTTTTTAACCACTTAAAAATTTTTTAATATCATTTTTATAATAAAATATACATGTACTCAAAATTAGAAGCAACTTTCTAGCATCTTTTGTTATTTTATAACACTACAAATAATTATGTATCATTAATTTTTTTCGTTACGTTTCATCGTTTTCAATATTAAGTACGTGCATTCGGGGCACGATAGATCATTTAATGTCGGGGCATCATGGATCGCACATCTAATCTATTTATGATTAAACGGAACACTACAAAGCAGTTATCTTACATTTTTATTTATTTATTTATTAAATATATAAAATACAATTTTTTTCACTTTTGTAAATATTCATAATATTTTTAAATGAACTTTAGTTCCATTTCTTAAATAAACCTAACTCATTATTTTTTTGATAAACATAGTTTTTGTGAGTGACCCATGGTGCCCCAGTGACAGACTCATGATACCCTGGACATGGGGCACTATGGGTCATTTCCCAAAAATTGTATTTTAATTTCTTTCTACAACTTTCTACAACAACTTAATCAATATTTACCAAAAACACTAAATAAATTTTGAAATATATACATTGTGCTTTAATTATAAAAAAGATAAAAAATCTTATATTTAAAAGCAATTTTTCAGACTTGAATTTTTGTGGTCCGTGGTGCCCCGGTCTCCCCTACTTGTTAAATTTAATACAAGTTTTTCGCATTTTAATTTATTCCTTATATTTATTTCTTATGTTTAAGAGTGCCATATTTTTTCGATATAAACTCTTTATAAAAGTAAAAGCGACGATTAGATGCACCAATTTTAAGTTAAACATTACGTAATAATGTGTTACAAATATAAGTGTGAAATGTGAAAACATACCCAAATTAAGAAGGCAATGCAGTTTGCAATAAGATAACAATAACGGCAGAACAAACGATAAAAAGCAATCATCTCTTTAATTCTATCTTAATTATTTGACAGAAAAGTAACTTATATTAATAGATAAATTAATAAATTATAGAATTTTTTAAGAAAATCAGAAAATATAGTTTTTCAAATTTTAATTTTGTATTAAGTACAGAAGAAAATAAAAGTAGTATAATATTATCATTCAATATTCATTTGTGCGCACCACACAAGATATGTTGTGAAATAATTAATGTAATTAAAAATGTAATTTAAACAATTAAAAAAAATCGACTGCTCATTCGCGAGCTCTGAATGATAATGAGATTGAAAAGAAAACTCAGCAGCATCGTAATATATCATTATTCGTAACATACTATTACAGTCTATGATCAGTGCACATTACTTCCGTGAATTATATCTTTGCCACTAATCGCACTTTCAATGTGCATGTAACTTATGCAAAAGGAAAAGCGCGTGAGCAACGTATTCATCGATAAAAGAATTGATTTATTTGAAAAAAGTAATGACAGGATGGCAATCTTTTATAAAGTCGGTGCTTTCTTTCAATCCGTTCATTCCCGGAGAAGAGACATTTAATATCAGAGTTGCAGTGCAGCGGCACTGGCGTAATGTGAAACATTTTGTTTTCTTTAATACTTTCACTAGCAGCTGCACAAGAAGATATTTGCATTCCGAACCACAAAAACCGCTACATTGAAATAACTATATGTAATGATATTATTTTAGTCGATTTCTACGAAGTTGAAGTTGATAGCAAAACATTAAAAAGCATATTTTAGCTGACTTTCCGTTCAGGCAAACTGTATTATTTTTGTAATAAAAAAGATAATGAAATATGAAAAATTAAATTATAATATTATTATAAGTAAAAATTCGATTTTTTACCGATGCACTTTATTAGTCTTTGCTGTGGAATAGGCACGATCTTATCAAATATATTTGAGTGTTATACACATTAAGTCATTAACAGTCACAGTAACAATGTTTGCATCGAACTCATCGACTGACGCAGCAAAAGAAAGGTCAATGTCAATAAAAGACATTATATAACTAATATATTAAACAAATTCATTTTTTAATTTAGTTTCATTGTCTTCGTTTAATTATAACGAATGCATTGCTTTTTCAATAGACCTAAATTATATATGTATATATGCATAAATATAATTATCTCTATATACATATGGTAAAAGTATATATGTAGTAAGCATTAAGAAAGAGAAATTGATCTCTGATAACAAATTCCTTTCGCTTCATTATTTCATTTTTAGAAAGAAAGTTTAATACAAATCATATTAAAAGAAGGATTTTTTTATATTAGTAATATACGTTTTCTCTGAATATTTTTTCTTTCTCGTGTTAACTTGCACGTGTAAGTGTAAAACATTTCGTGAATGTCAATGCCTACATCGTTGCAGATAGTAATCGTAGCATGACATAGAGGAAGTGAAACCACCACTGTCGTAACCGCGAAGCTCGTTAAATCTGTATCAAAATAAAATCAAAAACTATTTTCATTTCTCTCTCTCTCTCTTAATGATGCGCAAGTAATGGTGCTCGCAAAACTGCAGCGAATCAAGAATCTCTCGTTATATGAAACCTGTCACTTTCATTCAGGAAATATTAACTTGCAGTAGTGATTAATGTGAGCGATTGGTAATGTAAAAACTAACTCGCCGATTTTACGGAATAATAAGTCATCAGTTCCGTATTCATTAAATTTCGCAGACTGTAGAAAGAAGTGGAGTATATTCTATAAAAATTCTACGGGCCGCTACGGCGAAGCTTACCTTTTGAATATAATTTACCAGATTGCGTGCTAATAGAATTCACTAGTTCATCCTAGGATAATTCGCGCAGTTCACTCAAACGAACTCACGCGATTCGGAGAGTTCTTCTTTCTTCCTGCAAGATCGCGCGATACACAGGAAAATTATGATGCGACACGATTCGAATTAGTAATAATCTCCGTTTCCAGGATACAACGATGCAAAAACGAGTGCTTCGTTAATTCTTAGAAAGGGATTGAGTTGTCACCGATCTCTACACTGGCCGATACTTGAGAGGGCACGATCGAAAGTTCGATCCTCCTACGATCGCACAATGATCGTTCTCACGTGATCCAATGCTCCCAAAGAACTGAACGAATGCGATCGTGATCGTTTGGCGTATGTCCGAAGTGCTTCCCACTTTCGGGATCGAACAAGTGTAAGAAGTGGGGTAGTAAAACATTAGAACACTGCTGTTGCAATCATGGCGTTGGTGGGGTCTCCCCCGAATGACCAAAGGGAACTGCATTCGGTCCAAGTTTTTCTCTCCTCTTTTCTCCTCGAACCAATGACAGCTGCCGTTACGTCACTCAAGAATTAAGAAAGTTGTATAATGCAATTCGCAAGCTTATCCTATGGGTCTCTACTGTACACTCACCCCTTCATAGCACATGTTTTTATCTCTCTTTATTTTCCTCTTTATAATAGAGGAATTTGTGCAGTTTTAAATAAATCTACAGATCCTTAAATTTTAAATCAAAAAGGTTCACGGAATTAAATTATTTATGTAATATATATTGATGAATTTTAATAAGGTTGCTGCTTTTCATAGCTCCCCTTAAAAATTTGTTAATCGATTACCTTAAAATCATTAAAAATAATGATTGAAAATATAGTTAATCACTTACTTATACTTGTGTAAAAAATTGTGTTCGAAATCATAAGTTGAGTATAATTTTTATTAATTTTTATTAATAAAATCATACTTTATAATCATTTTCAAACAAGCATGCACCGAAAAAAAAGTATTTTACTTTCAAAGGGATTTTTCCTATAATCTCATACTCTAAGCTTACTATTTAACAGCAAATATATATAATTCCTCTTTCAATAAAGTGAAAAATACTTTTTTCCCTCTTAAATACTTTTGTTTACATTATTTTATATATTTTTCTCTTGATTTCAGAGGAATCCTTTTGAGGTTAATATAAGAATAAAATTCTTTAAGATTTAAAGGATTCTTTGTATACCAAAATTATAT
>VBVR01003562.1:0-17195 GCA_011638315.1 Tetramorium parvispinum
ACGTATTATATATATATATATATATATATATATATAAACTTGTTTATTTCTTCCGTAAAAATACCAAGATTTACTAGCTCTAATTTAAATATTAATTTTAATCCTGCTGAGAACTGTCGGCATGTATGCTGGTAATACTTGGCAGATACATTGATGACTTTGACGCACGACAAGCTTCTTTGCTTAATGAACGATGCCGATATTTTATCGAAATTTTTTGTTACCTAAGCGAGTTGACGATTTTTCTCGTTTTCTGGAAGATGTTAGGTATATTGAGCGCGGTGAAACTGCGTGTTTGCAGTTTGAAAGGTCACTTCCGCATCATTCGCTAATTAATTCCTTTAGCAACAAATTAAGAGTTTGACAGGCAAATGATCGATTTGAAATTTTGTAATTATTATGAATAATTACTATTAAATGGACAAATCTGCCATTTTTCTTTCTTTCTTTCTCTCTTTTTCCCTTTCTCTTTCGTCAATGTATAAAGTAATGATAATTTTTATTTTTATATAAAGAGAATATTAATATTTTATCTCAACTAAAAATTGTACTTTTTATCTGTCAAATAATGAAAGTCTGCATTTGCCATGGTTTGATCGTTTTTACTGAATGATCTTTGCTATCAATATTACAACAAATCGGCGAGTGTTAATTTATTGTCTTCTAAGAACGTCAGTCTCGCTGATTGTCGTTATCATCAGCGGTCGGCCTACGCAGAGGCGAGAGAAAATTTTCCAGACGCGCTCGTCTAATCATTGCGCTACGAGAACTATCTCGAGTAGGAAGAAAGTGCGCCGCTAAAAGCGCGACGTGCGTGCTTTCACATAAATATCGGCTTGATAAATGTACCAGCCAGGGCGTTATGGATGGAGAATATTAGAATGGCACATGGCGATCGCGGCGATCGCCGTGCGCCATTGTAGGCGTAGCGAGAGAACGGAGATTAAACGCGATCCCAATCAAGACGATTCACGAGCGCGCTTCCGCGTCCTTCGACGGAAACGTTGCACTCGATCCATCAACAATTATAGCGATTAAGATTTGCGTGAACAATTGATCGCACGGGCGAGAATTGTCGCCTGTCGCTTTGTTAAGGTGTCCGTCAGAGTGGTGCTTCCAGACATAATTTGTAATATATAACGAAATAAAACGTGTAATAACGTTTTATAAGGACAATATAAACTAAAAAAATTTCAAGTATTGTTTCCTTTCTCTCTCGCTCGCGCCCTCTCAATATTATAAAATCAAAAAGATATTTTAAACGAATAAAGAAACTGGCAGATAATTATTAGGATATTATTTAATACATTGTAATACAATATTCATCGGAATTAATATATTATTAAATTAGTACTAACCATGTAATATGTAACATGTAAATTCGTTCCATATCATATCAGTTTCATGTTACATTCTAAATAACTTCAACCGCCGATGCACCTACAGAACAACAAAATAAATTTTAATAAAAATTTTAAACTTGTAACAATCTTTTTCTCGCTTTAAATCTCTAATCTTTACGATATTCATGACTCATTTTCACGTGGTAAATTAGTGCAATGAACATGAAGGTCAGGCTTTCAAACGTACTTATTGTTAACGGTCACGGCCAGTTTATTTCAGCGACGAGTTTGCAATTACACTATAAGCGTATCCACTAACGTCAGGATTAACCTGTTCGGAATAGTGTCCGGAGATAGATCAAAGCCGCGAGATTAGTCGCTGATAGTAAACGGGTTGACACGTCCGAGACAATTATATCCCGGTATCTTCCGCCAGGCGGCCATTAGCCCGCGGCGCACAATGTAACACCCGCGTAGGAACAATAGGAAGCTCGTGCACGATGATTGATCGCCCAGCTGGATGCAATTGTACTGGCTGGATACCTTCGAGTGCTTCTTCTTCTTCTTCTTCTTCTTCTTTTCCTCCTCCTCCTCCTCCTCCATCTCTTCCTTCGTCTTGTCTTAGCGGCTCTTCGTCTTACGCGTCGTAGTCTTGATGAGTTTCGCTAAGTCTGCCGGTTAGGATAACTACTCGCGTCGACGGTTTGCATACCAAATATGCACGGCAGCCTATAAATTTTCTTCGCTCGTAGGTAATGCACTATTGCGTTGTTGCGGTTTTGCAGTTCCTTCCCTCACGCACTCTGCGAATCTCAATTGTTATCTTCTAATTTGTAAGATTATGGCTGAGGGTTTTTTAATCATTTGATTTTATTTTTTATCTTTTAGTTTTTGATACATCTGTGTGTGCGTGTGTGAGAATGGAGTTTTCGATTGAATTGCAAATCATCTTAATTTCCTTGGTTTAATTAAATTTGTTCTTTCCATCCGGTATAATTTGATACGTCGATCGATGAGACCGAAGCGTCCGGTTAGTTTCGTATGGTCGCGACTGTCTCGTGCATAGATCGAGATCGCGTGGGTCGTGAGCGAGCTGCATTGAGACTTATGTAAATTCAATTTAGTCCGCCTGTGTAATGGGAGAAGGGCTAGTCAGGGTCGGCACGAAGACTTTGCGAATTTCAATATATTGTCATTTAGAGCTGAGTCATGTATCATGTAAACTGTAATTTTTCACGAAATATTTCTTGTAGTATCGCTCAGTATAATATATTTTAATTTTAGTTAATATTTTGAACGAAAGTTCTAATTAATTGTTTTAAGCATCAAATATAAATGCAAAAGTCAATGTTCATTTAACTAGTTAAATAAAAATTATAAAATTTAAGCTCTATTCTTATATTTTATGTACTTTAACGCCTATTAAAGTATTAACCGTTTCACTGCAGTCTTGCTTAGGGTGCGCACATGCTTCACAACGATTACGTGGGAGAGTGCTTCAAAGAAGGAAGGGGGTCGCGATTGATAGATAAATAGAACAAGAAGGCAGGAGAGAGAAAGAGAGAGAGAGAGAAAGAG
This sequence comes from Tetramorium parvispinum, assembly GCA_011638315.1. Lineage (NCBI taxonomy): Eukaryota > Metazoa > Arthropoda > Insecta > Hymenoptera > Formicidae > Tetramorium > Tetramorium parvispinum. Next base: position 2,922 of record VBVR01003562.1, read on the forward strand.
AATTCATCTTGAAATCGGCTCGTCTTAAGTCACGGCAGCTGGCCGATTCCTTCGTTTTATTTCGCATGACGAGCATCGTGTGGACCACGTTGGTTCTGTCAGCCTCTCTCGTAACCGCTTCATTATGCGCCACTTTATAAATGCGTTCCGCCAGCTAACTGTACGCGCGAGATATCCGCGCAAAGGTAGTAACCTATCTATCGCCGATAGAATTTTGCAAGTTTCTCTTTGGTCTCATCGATCGAGGGACAGCCTCTATGTTTAAACGATGACGACTTTCAATGAGACTTCTTTCTTAGCTGACTCATTAAATTACGTAGCACGTTATATGGTATTATATTTCATTCGCGAGCTGTATTACGCTTTGCAAGGAGAAAATACTTCTTAGTGAAAAGGCTATTCTCCGGCAATGTTTTAAACGCTATGAATTTCTGATTGATTGCAGGAGGAAATCGGCGAAATAATCGAATCAGCTCCCACGACTCCACTTTGCATAAAAGAGACGAAGTATCCGACTCAGCCTGAAAAATTGTCGAGCTACACGAATGATTCGTTCGCCCCGAAAGATTTGCCTGCTACGAAATCGCACGGCTTTGCAAGAAGACAAAACTCGTTGAGAAGCGGCGAGGATATCGGCGACTGGTCGAACAGCATCCTCGCAGAGTTCAACAGCATAATCGCCAACGAGATCAACGAGCTTACCAAAGAGAAGAAAACGAGGCGAGAAACTGTGCGCAGCGATGACGACGTCAGGGTGATACAATACAAAGAGCTGCTGAATGAATTCGGAATATCCGACAGCGAGTGCTCCGATCGAGAGTTCAGTGATGAACATAAGGCTCCACGAGACGAGAGGAGTTTTCGAGATCGCAGGAACGGAAAACTGTTCGTCGACGACGATCGTCGCTGCCTGCTGAACTCCGACTATGACGAGCCTCACGATCGAGTAGTTCCCGAGGCACGGAAGAGTGACAGCCTGCCGGAGAATCTGCAAGACATCCTTGGCAAGCGCGGTCGATTTCATACCGCAGAAACTCTAAGCTCCGATTACGACGAGCCCAGCAACTGTCTGCCAATCAACTCGATCAGGAACCAGATCGATAGGATCACCTCTAGTCTACCGTCGAAATTGGAGCGTGAATGCATCTCGAAGGACACACGATCGAATCCTTGCCATGCACCAAAGACACCCGTAGAATTAAGTTCGAGGACCAATGAAGATACCAACGCTCTCCAAGCCGGAACGTTTAGATGCACGGAGGAAGATCCCGAAGAGACGAACGCGAAATTACCGCCGCGACAGCGATCCGAGAGGAAGACGAGCCTTCCCATCAGTTTGACGAGCCAGAAGCGTAGAAAGGCAATGCGACTGCAGAGACTCCGACGGGGCTCTGATGATCAAGAGACCATGGATCCCGATTACGATGACGTATTTCCGGGCGAGGAAACGGGCAGATCTAGATCGTTGGACAATCACGTCCCGAAATCAGCGCCTGTGACACCCACGGAGGAGAAGAAGCCGCCGTTTTCGAAATTATTAAGGAAACGGCACACTCCGGTGTTTCACGAGAGCTCCGACGACGTTATCCTGGTTAGCGTGTCTTCGCTGCCGGATCAGGATATGTTGCGCTTGAGAAACGGCCGGCACCATGAGACGAAGCGTGACAAGGCAAACTCGAAAGAAACGTTGACTCGAAAAAAGAGGGCGATATCGCCGCTAACTCTACGTTCCGATATCACCGCGAAAAGATTGTCGGAATCGGACAGAGATATCAGACAGGTCAGCCCGGTGGACTTGAAGAAATTCTCATTGACGCGAACTTGGGGCAACGACGTTGCGGTGAATTGCGACTTGTCGGAGAACGGTGACGTCAATGGAAATTGCGGGATCGAGAACGGAACCCTCGGCAAGCTGGAGCATGCTGACGTGAAGAGGATTATGGAGGAGCAAAATGCGAAAACGGGATCCGTAAGTTTCATATTGATTTCTACAACTAATTATATTTCACCCACACGAAATTATTGAGAATTAATTATGCATTAGTTTATTTGCATTATAATATGTATAAGGTCTATCACCACGAATTTATAAATTCAGAGAATTATAATCGGAAGATACATTTAAATATTTATTAATGAATAAATATTCAAGCATGGTCAAATATTTAAAATTTCTAATAATTCAAGCTTAAATAATTATTTAATAAAAATCAAATATTTAAATTTAATTGTTCCTTTTATTATCCATTTATTATTTTTAAATTTGTAAACCTAATTTTTTGCAAAAATTATTTGAAAATAACATGCATTTTATATTTAATAAATTTAATAAATGTGAAGCTGTTTTGTTTTCATATTTGCAACAAAAATAATTTATAAGTAATGAAAAGCGAGATCTAACTAATTTTTGTTATCGTTCGCAGCTGCCTATTTCTCTGCAGTCCTTGTTGTCGAGAATACGAAATGGCTCGGGTTCTTGTTGTCCAAATAGTCCACCGATGGATACTCTCACTTGCTCCGACATGGCGACTCAAACTTCACCGGCGATTTCGAGAAGTTCCAGCTTCACCTGGGTCAGCGATTGCGATTCACCTCAAGGTAATTTTCGTATCATCCCACGTTGCTTACATGGCCCGCTTAATATATATTCATGAGATTAATTAACGCCTGTGAAATTTATTTCCGTTCTGTATTTGGTAATCCAGTAAGCGACTATTACAGGAGATTATCAATGATTTGCGTCTAAATTAACTCTCTGTTGACCTTTCGAATTTGCTAAAATTACATCTGTTTAGAATAGTGGTTCTATTTTTGGCTGATATTGATTAGTATGTTATGATTTTATACTAGTTTAGTTTTCCGATCTTTTTTGCTCGAAAGAGAATATTCATAACATACTAATCAAAATCAGCCAAAAATAGAACCACTATTCTAAACAGATGTGTAATTTTAGCAAATTCGAAAGGTCAACAGAGAGTTAATTTAGACGCAAATCATTGATAATCTCCTGTAATAGTCGCTTACTGTATTACCAAATACAGAACGGAAATAAATTTTCTAAATTATACATATATATATATATATATAATTTAGAAATTCTAGTGATAGTAGACACGCGTTTCGCACGAAATTTCTTGTTGTTATATAAATGAAACATATTTTTTGTAAAGACTTAAGATTAAAAAATTTTTAATTCTATAATTTTTTTCGATAATTTAACGAACTGTCGAAACTGTCACACATTTCAATGCTGATGACTACTCTAACGACTTAATACGTCTCTTTTAAGAGTCGTTTAAAACAACTTTATTTCTATAAAATTTCTTTATAATTATTTAATTGTTAATGAATATTCTTTAAAAAATACAATGTAGGATTTAAAACTGTAATCGTTCGAGATCTTTTTCGAACGCCCTAACGACTGTTTATTATTTTTTTTCCCTTACTTCTTATTTTTACCTTTTTAAAGGCGAATCTATATCATAAAGTCAGACGACGTTCCGCGTAGTCGGAAATTACCTATCCGTGAAGCACACATGTAGTAGAGATACGAATTAAAATTATAATTAGTCGCGATCTTTCTTTATTCTTTTTGCGCGACTTACCACCTACAACAAATAATATTTGAGCAATATGCCACAAAAGAGTTAGACAAAAATTTAGTATATATATATATATATATTAGTAAATGATATATAAAATTACTATTATATATGTTTAATTTATAATGTTTCAAATCATATATTTCTTCATCGCAGCCGAGTCCCAATTAGATTCGCAGTCATTGCAAGATGAGAGCACTTTAGACCCAGTTTCCCCCCAAGACACTGTGGATGATGACAATAGATCCTCATCGTCGTCTCAAGACCTCCTGCAGAGCATGGACGAGATTTCCTCCGGAAGTTTGTCGCCGGATACTACCGATAGAGCATCTCCGCTTGAAAGTGGGATTGGAACAGCAAGTCCACCTAGAAGTACGGACCGTCGATTGGCTAAACGTAAGCTAAAATTATTTCCTTATGTTTTCATAATTTCGCAGGGATGACTGATCTGTACAGTCATTTGGGCTTAGCAAACCCACGGACCCGAGCTCAATACATTGCAGACAATCACATACACTTACACATCATATTCACATTTTAGTGATAGTGCGATAAATATTTGAGGAAAATTAAAACAGACTACAATTTAATTTGAAAAATAGGAATAATATAGGCGTGTGCTTGATGGAGTAAGCTAGCAAAAGCAAAAGCTTGTTCTTTATTTATATCTTTAAAAAAAAATCTTTATAAATATCGATAGTTCTAAAAATTAGATTGTCACATTTATATCTTCCTTTACTTTTGGAAATTAAATTACCGGTATTTTTTCTCCTCTCTCAATCAAATTATTTATAATTTATAATCGCATATATCTACACTTGTGGCTTTTAAAAAGATTCTTTCAGTCGTATAATCTATTTTAATGTAATTACATTATTAAATATTATTTAGTACTATATCAAGATCGCGTGCGCGATATTTGTTAAAATCTCAATGTTGTTGTCTCTCACATAGCGTCAACACCGAACAAATGTCATCGCAAGGAGACATGGGAGCGAATCCGGCGACGGCCGTCGAAACTGAACTCACGAAACGACAAGAATTCGCAAGACGTGTGGGTCAAACGCGAAAGCGTGCACACGCAAACGAAACAGATCGATGATCAGTACTCGCAGGACGCGGTGGACAGCAGCAGCGGACTTGATGACTCGTTGCCGAGGCTCAAGACGTCCAGGCCTACGAATTTACCGCTATGTGAGTCATGTCGGCATATCTTCCTCCTACGCGTGATGTCAGGCCTGTCATTTTTACGTCTTCTTATTATCGCGCGGCGCAATAATGCGCATAAGCTTAATAGATACGAATCGTTTATTTGGAAAACTTGCTCTATGAGACCAGTTTCGAAGATTTTAATAGTTGAACGATATATTCCGCGATAGTTTATTTCTACATGTTATAAATTCTAATCTAGCTGCTCGACCATTCTTCTGCGACAGGCTTGTCCACCACTGCGAGCAGTTCCTTGAGCTCGGGCGAGCTACTCGAAACGCCGCCCCGAGCGCCGTCTTCTCCGTCCGCGGCGAGTCTCCAGCTGAAGCCGGAACCTCTGGCCGTGGAAATGGGCGGGAAGAGTAGCAGCGCGCCGTTGTTGGAGAACAATGACGCCAAGAACGCCAACAGGAAGGTGCCGGTAAGTTCCTCTTTGTTTAACTTCGAGTAAATAGTAGCGGAAAGTTGGTTGAAATATCGGATGCTTCTATGTACCAAAGAAGAAAAAATCGGAATATATAATATGCTCTCCACGTTGATCGCGAAAATCTTGTGCTTACTTTATCAATATTTGATCCTACGTGGCTTTCTCTTCTCTATATAAGGTTTGATAATATCCGATAATAATTCCGAGAAGTCCTCTGCAACGAGGAGGAGAAAAGTTAGCCGTAGAATTCTCTAGTTATCCGACAGAAGCTAGGAAAGTTCGGCTTAATAACGTATTTACTCCCCCACCCTGTTATCCGTTTAATTAAGACGAACGCGCAAACTTACGTAAGCGTAACGTCGTTTGACGTCAAGTCGCCGGTTTGAATAGTCTCTTAAATATCGATAGCTAACTCGAGCATGACTCGTGGAGCAAGAGGCCGGGCGCTTACATCTCGGGTATCGTCCTAGACGGCGACGGCGGGCATTAATCGCGCGGCAGCGAAGCGTGTACGGCGCTATCGGTATCGAGATTACCTGACACGGTATCGCGGATGTACGCTCCCCCGTCTTCGCGGTTACGTTCGACGATCCGCTGTTCACGGACAGCTATTAGTCTCTGCCCACGTGGGTTTGCGCACGTCGTTCGACACGTTAGCTAGCCTACCGCGTATCTCTCGCATCCCTCGCCTGCGGTTCGTGTGGGCCACGAAGAGTGTCGTAAGAATGACATTTCGTTGCGGCGATGAGCCTCGAGTATCCTTCCCGGACGGGAATACCCACCTGTTTTACGAAAGACGGGAATGCAAATCAGCAAGAATCGCTCTGCACGTGGGAACTGGTCGATCCAATTTACTATGAATGCGCCATTAGACGTATGCACCATCAATCCTTTATGATTAATTGCACTAAGAAGTAATTAATCTTCGTAATTTGTGTAGATAGTTGCGATAAGAGAGATTATTGACAAGCTTTAGTACTTATAGGAGATCGAAATAGTGAAAAGACACGCGAATTAGTGAATGATTACTCGGATTATGTGAACATAACGAAGATTATTTGAATATTGCTTAAGTGTGCTATTTTTAAAAATAATATATTTTGTTAATAATATATTTCAATTTTCTGATTAGAAAGGAAATTAATCTGTATATGAAAATGCCATAGATTGCCACTAATTAATTACTGATTTAACTAATTATCAGTGATTTAACAATATCATATTGTTGTGTATTATTAGTGAAATAGCTTTATTGTCTAATCTTCCGGTATTACAAGATATGCATACTAATTTGATTAATCCTATTTATGATATTTCCAGAAGAGAACGCAGTTTCTCTGTTGAATTTAATTTACGCTAAATTATTACAGTATACATCTTTTATAAAGTTCCTGTAAATATTTTGCGTCAATAGTGACATCAGGAAAATTAGTTTCAGCGCTGTTTGCCCTGTTAGAAGGTCTAGCGCGGCAATTAACCGTTATTCACAATTAAATTGAAGAGCTATGCTAAACGGTCGAGCAACTAAATAGGTTGCGTTTATTGTTCTCGCCAACATTCTTCTTTAGCATCAAGCGTGTCGCTCTGGGCACGCGAAATGTCCAGTGAACGTAGAGAATTCGACGTTAGTTTCGTGCACGAAAATCGCGCAAGGTCAGTCTTTGACGGTAAAAGCGATGCTCCGGATGGATACACTTTGAGCCGGGAAAGAGAGAGAGAGAGTCGATACTTTATTTATTTAAAATATTTTCGGTGCAACCGACGACGGTGCTTTGATTGCTCGTGTCCCGGTTACATTTCGCATTCCGTGTGCGAGCGCAACTTTGACCTTTGGCGTGGCCGAATGTGCGCCGCTACTCGCGTTTATCTCTCCACAGTTTTCGTAGGACGGTGGCAGTGTACGGTGGCGTATGCAAATTATCAATGAAGTGTCAGTACACGGGGAGATTCGCGCTCGAGTGAGCATGTTGCCTCGGTAAACACCCATTGCACGAGAGCTCGCGCGGAAGTCGCGCGTGAACACCCGGTACCGGATTGCCTATGTTGAGCGATCAAAGCTAATAGGGCAGCCATCCGTGGTGGCGTATTAATCGGTTGGTATCCCTCGGACCTCGAATATAGCTACCCGTGTGGTCTATCATACACGCATACACGAAGGCCATATGGGGGCGGAGAAAACTTAGGCTTTTGTCAGGTCAACTGGTTTAAACGCACGGTTCTTTCTTTTTCTCTTTCGTCTCGGAAATCACAAGTGACACACAATCGTTCTTTTTCGAATCAGCATCCGTAACGAATCGCTCTAGAAATGTCACGCGCGACGCGTCTTGTGTGAAAATTTTAATCAACCGTTAATTTGGTTTTATAAATATTAAAAATTTATATCTAGTGGGAGAACAGAATATGTAATGGCATTTATTTTAATATCTGATATACGCACTTAATCCTTTGAAGTCATAAAAAGTCATGACATACTTTATGTTAAATCTGTAAAATTTTATCAATCCTTGATTTTATTTGTACAAATACTGAAGAATAATAATTTAACTTTTTTAAAAGATTCTTGTATTATCATGCTCATTTTATTGCGATACTGCGCAGAAACATTGCAGAATAAAATAGAGATCGGAAATATTTATTTTTGAAACTGCCAAGACTGCAGTGACGCAGCTGCCTTTTGCGTGTTTCTTTTGCAAAATATGCTTCTCAGAATGCAACTGTTTAAAAAAAGAGATACGTTTGTTTAAGAAATACGAGGAAATTTCCCGTAAAAATATTTCGTATCTTTCGGCGTCACATTGTTTCGCTCGTATCTCGTTTGCAGTCGATGGACGAGATGATTTGACAAAGTAAATCCCACGGAACGATATAACTTTTGTTTGAGAATTTCGTGGGATCCGCTTTGAAGCCTAGTAAGTCGTAAAAGAGATAGCCACGCCTATTCGGTTTTGCTGGAGAAATATTTGACGGCTGGTCTATGATTTTTAAATACGGCGAAACGTAGAGACACTCATGACATTTATAACTGCGAGACCTCTTTTTCAAAATCACGCATTATTTCGTAACTCTGCCTATTTCTTTTTTTGGTCGCGCTTTGTTTGTGTTATTTCTCTTATGAAACGTATTTTAATGATGGTTTTAATATTCAAGCTTTTAAGAATAATTAAAACAGAGTAATTAAAATAAGAATTAAAGGTCATTTAAATTATTATATCATCCCTCCCCATCATATTATTTCCCTCCGCACAGAATCGCTAAGTGTAAAATTAATATCATCGATATATATCGATATATCAAACAAGCTACGGAACAGATGGAAAGTTGATTGAATTACAGCATTAGTTTATATCGTATTTAAACTAATGCTGTAATTCAATCAACTTTTCATCTGTTCTCGTAGCTTGTTCGATATATTAATTTTACACTTAGCGATTCTGTGCGGAGGGAAATAATTAATTTTACAATGCCCTTTTCGAGACGAAAATGTGGAGCATCGCGTGTGTATTTCAAGGTCAATTACGAACTTCTCACTTTTTTCGTGAATATTGGAAGGATATCGATCGATGTGGCGCATCCGCTCGGTGGAGCACGGTGTAGATAAGGTCACGGTTATTCGTCCGTTGTTTTCGAGGCCGACTGGCTCAATACTGCAAGTGGGTCACGATTCAATGTCGCGTCGATTATTAGTTATCTCTCGTTGCCATGGAAATGAAATGAAGTTAGGATCCCGCGACAATGAAGGATAGCGATCTTCGTCTTTTTGTATCATTGACTATTATCAAGCAATTAGGTAGCTCTACGCAAGACAAAGTTAAATCAGTTCTTTCCTATTATTTCAATATAAAGAATTACGCGTGTTACGCGGCAAAATTAATAATTAAACGCTCTAATCTAGGCACGTAATTCATTTGGAAAGTCGAGATGTTTCAAATAGATGTATGCACTTACAGTTTCGCTTGTCTCACGTCAAAGTGAAAGGGGTTTTACTAATCCACTAACTGATCGTTAAGCGGGGAGAACTAATTCGTTTTGAGTGATGCTTTTACCGCGACAGTTTAAGATATACTGTCGCTGCGGTACACCTGATCGCAGTTAATGTGTCGTTCGTGCTAAAAACACTTTCGTGATCCTTTACCACTGCTCTCGCAAGTGCGGGAACGCCAAACGTTTCTCAAACTAATGATAGACGTTCTCCGTTGCTTTCAGAGCTTGCAGCAGCAGCCGCGTTCGCAGTCGGAACGGCAACTATCAGGTACGTTCTCCGTTAAACGGAGTAACTATTTCACTTTGATCACACGTACCGGTGAACTCAAAGTCGTTTAACAATACCGTGTGTTTCTTGGTAACGAACACGGCCAACTTTTAATGGTCACCGGTTGGCATTTCCGGAAAACGATGATTCGATTTCAAGACGATACCGACAATTTGCGTTTACTCGATTACGCGCAATTGCGCATTCGGTGAAGTCGGTAAAAGGATTCTGCGACTCCCACGCGAAGCGGAGTAGAGAGCTTTCAATTTGTATAATGCAATTTCTTGCATATTATCTAAAATATGAAAATATGTCGCTACGAGTGCGGCATACAATGACATTTATATTTGCTTCAACGGAGATAACTGTGCACGAAGTAAGAGCAACGTTGACATTTCGAAATGCTAAAAAGTGTTATTAAGTTATATAAATGCAAAAATTATATAAAATAATTGAATTCTGCATGGGACGCCCAACAAACATCCCGGACTGGAAATTAAACATTTAACTTACATTTTACAGAATTTACATGTTCAATTTGTGAAAAACTCTGCCGTTCAAAACGAACGACGGTTATCCCGACACCGCGGTTATTCGGACACCGGCACGTTGTACAATAAATCACACACGGCGGGGCCGGCATCTCGCCGGGTCCGCGTCTGATTACATTTGAACGGTGGTTGTCAGCTTACGATGCCAATCTGCCATTAATTTACGCTCCTCGCGTGGGATGCAAACGAGGCCGACACGGCCCATAATGAATATTGACATCTTTGATCGCGCGAAGGAACGATCGCGCGGCCGATACCGATCTCCTCGAACAATATCGGGCCGGGCGTACGATAACGAGTTTAATGCTTAATTAATTTCCCTCACGGGGAGTTCAACGCGATCGAATGCAATTTGCGGTGGCGCGCTGGAAACGGCGGAATTTTCGCCCTTCGATCGCGGTGATACAGTAATGCGATGTCTGAAGGTTCATTACGGTACCTCTGGCTTGACTTAACGCGCGTGTAATACCGCGCATGCTATTACGTATCTCGCAATTAATTGAAGACACCCGAGGGTGTCGTGACCCGCGTAATTTTCACGTAATGTTCGTGCTATTCCGAGATTTATCCGGTTACGCTATTTCGGTGAGAACATCTTAAAGTTACACGCTTTGCGCATAAATATAAATGAGTTGCTACAACTTTTTAATTGATTTTGTTCAACAAAATATATCAAGTAATCAAAACTGTTTTTACCATCAGATTTATGTTTGTCATATTTATTAAATGATAATATATGTATATATATATATATTATATATATATATATATACAGAAATCATAACTCAAAGATAGACGTATATGTGCGATGTAAAAAAGAGAGAAGGAAGTTTAATTAACTTCTTCGTAGCAATATAAAAATAATGATAGATGTCGAGAGATTCGACCCCATCTCCTGTCGCGCTCTACATGAAAGTTCCTCCATCGCTTCCTGCCTTCGTATACTGCTGTATTGTGTCGCGGATTCGATCGCGAAAGTTTAATTAATTATCGACGTGAACTAATTGCTTTCTCGCGGCGCGATCTCGTGGCGCGACGTGATTATGACTTCCGGTACAGGCACGCCCACGGCTAGAATGCATCTACAGATGCGCCGACGATGCACTTTCCTTCTCACCTGCGGCGATCTAATCGGCAACGCGTTAATCGAATAAATCTCACGATGGAAATATAATAGATGAAAAGAAGCAACTCTGTGACGGCTCGCAACAGAGTGGAAAATCAGTAATACTTCTGCCGCCTTGAACTAGAAAATTACCTGTATGGCGTCGCAAGGGAAATCTATTTATTATCTGGTGTAAAAATAAAAATTCACGCCATATTTTCCTCAACGGCCAATGAGGAACTATCGATTTCTTTAATCGTATTATTATTATACATACAATAATTCGAAGTTTTATTAAAATCATCAAAGATTACATATTTGAATTTTTTAAATCAAAACTTGTTTAAAAATTCAGATACTTAAACTTCAGTGATTTAAAAATTCCGAATTATTGAGAAAAAACGTTTATACGAATGTTTATTTTGAAAAACTCCAAATTTTGTAATTTTGTATTGTGACAGCTTATTCTTCATTATTTTAATATTGCTAGTTAAAAACAAGAATGATTTGTTTCGAGATATCCTTAAAAAATTTCGGTGACTGTGCGCTGTGCTAAAATTAATCATTCAGGAGCAACTCTCGCACGAATATAAAACGCATTAGTGCCACGCGAATTTGGCGGTGGAAGTGTAAAAATAAATAGAACAATTCTACAAGCAGATGGCGATGAAAAGAGATATCTATTGCTTCTCCTCTCTCATCGACGATTTAAATTATGTAATATCTGCTTACGCGCATTCGCTTATCGTTCCTACTATTTCTTTTTTTACAAAGCAGTGTGTCGAATAAACCGGAAAGAGCCATGCTTAATTTACGAGACGGAAAGTGATTGGCATAAAATAATTAGAAGCAATAAATTACTTCTTCTTCTTCGTCTTGTTAGAAATTTATAGCCGATGACACCGCGGTGGTTCGTGATTGGGGTTAACGATCGAGTTTCCCGTTAATGCAAAAATCCTGTCTCTCGCATTTAGATAAGGAAATTACATTTTCTGATATTTCCATAAAGTACTTACATTTCTCCTGTATTATAAATCTAATGGCACAAAAAGGAATTTTATAATATGAGAAAATTAACTACAATTTTTAGTATTACATACTATAAATATTTATAAATTGCTGTTTTCACGGGAATTTAATGACGTTGAATACGTGGAAAGAAAATTTGCTATATTTTCCTCACATGAATATTTGGAACATTTTTTACAATCCAATGTTTAATCATACTCCAAATTATACTGTGGATATATTATCTCTTGCGGTATCACTGGATTTCCAAACAAACCAGGGACATTAATTAATATCTGCTGAATTTTATTCTAACATTAATAGCTTTTAGTTTGCTTTACATTGTCCATAGAAAGCTACTAGTGCGATACGCGATATATGAATAGGAAGAATGGAAACAAATGACAGTTCGAAAAGCTCATTACAGTATTATCAGATTAATCCTTGCCGAGCAAACTGGAGCAGCATCCTATAACCTTCGACTGTCGTAAAAAAATGGATCGATACTTAAAATGTAATAAAAAAGACTCCCGTCGATGAAAATGCCATTTGATAAACTTTCCCATTATCGTAGGCGAATTTTCAAAGCTTCCGTTTCGCGCTTCAAGTTTCGAGTGTTTCTTTTTTCGGACGAATTTCATGTAACGTTGTTACATTCGTGTATTTCATATGCAGAATATTCGCGGAGCGTAAAAAGAAAAATAAATTATCGTTTAGCAGATCGCGCAATAGCTGGATAGATAACAGTTCCGAGCAATCTCTGGACGCGAGTAAAGTGCATCGAGTGCAGCCGTAATTTTCGACAATTAATCTGTGGTTTGTGAATTAATCACATTGGCTGTCCGCCGATCATACAGGCATTACGCGCAAATCACGTTGCAGCGCAGGTGATTCGATCGGATCGCGGAGAAAAGCGCGGAAAAGAGCGGGTCGCGCGGGACGCTTGCGCCGCGGCGCCGCCGCCGCTGCCGCCCGTCATCGTCGTCGCCGGTAGCTTTCGTTCCGTTCCCCGGTGGAAGTCGTCGCCAGTCGTCGCTATCACGGGCACCGCGGCGTTGGGTCGCAGTTTACGAGGCGGCCTTCCACGCGACTCGCGCGCGCATCTTTCGCGCCGTCGCACGACTCGTTGCGAGCCGTGCCATCGCGCGCACGCTTCATTAATTTGACCAACGGAGCCCGAGGTACATACGAATAATTGCGTGTGGCCGACCGCGTCTTTAGGATCCCACCGATCGATTGATCTGAGCGATTATAGGAGAATTTTGAGGGTCACTCGACTATTTTGGAGCATACAGGACTAACTCTGTTTAAATTGATTAATTGTATCGGAATGTATGTACGTTCTTTTTTTTTTTCGAAATTTCAATATGCAAAATGGTAAAGTGTGTGAGAGAAAATAATTGCACGCGAAGTGTCTAATATTACTTCATGAGATGAAAATCTCTTCTTCGATCTTTCTATTTTCATACATTGTTATCAGGAATCTTTAGGCGCTCTTAATTTAGATTCCGCCTATTACAGAGGAAAAAAAGTGAGAGAAGGGTTAAGAGAACAGAACGATATTTTGCAGCAGCTGCTGCTTCTTAGAAAAGTGTTTTATAATTTTCGGACGCCGGCCCGTCAAACTCGCACGCGCGCGCTTTCGTGCGGCGTTTGGTATCCGTCATCCATCAGCAAACGTTGACGTAACACATTAGTAACCCGCAGAGATGCTTAAAAACATTTATAATTGTCAGCGACCAAGTTTTTCTTGTCTTTAATCCAGTGGCGTAACCTTTTTGCAACAAATGATCAAAGCATGATCAAATAACAGTTTTTATAATGGTTCTGTTTATGTTAGAAGTCACAGGCTGTGGTTTATGGTTTTATGGTACTATCAAAGAAAATTTAATTATTGAACCATTAAAAAAATTGTAAAAAATATCCTATCGGTAACTTATATTCAGACTAAAAAATTAACGAAATATAAGAGAATTTTAACAAATTATTGAAATTTTTTTTTAAACTTAAATTAATATTGTTGGAAGAGTAATCGATTTTTTTAACAAAACAAATTATGAAGTCATTGGAAAATAAATTTTTATTGAAATAAATTTCTGGAATTCAAATAGAAAATATAATTT
>VBVR01003563.1:0-17193 GCA_011638315.1 Tetramorium parvispinum
ATCTAGTGTTACGCAGAGCTGCAAGATTCAAAATACAAAGAGAGAAAGTTTATAATTTATAGATCGTATTTTGAATACAACTTTTTGTATTTGAGATAGATATAGAAAATCATGGAGTAAAATCAACACTAAATCGTTCGACTCTGATCGACCCAACATAATAAATTGCGCTTGTTATTATTTTTATGTAGGAGCGATTCGGCTCCGACCTGTGAATCTCCGATTTTCAATGAATGATCGTTGCTAATGCTATTTCGATAGAAGATGTCGGTGGCTAATTAACAATGATGTTCAAGAAGATGCGGAGAACGAAAATGATCTCCAATCATTATCGCGTATTCATTAATCTCATTCCATCCTATCTTAAATTCTCCCTCTCCTTGAGCTCAGTATTGTGCAATGTATACATTCCACTGTCTCTTTATCTTGTATATAAGATGATCCTTAATTAAATATCAATACTTTAGAGAATGAAGCTAAAGACAGAATCAAAAAAATGTCACGAACGTTTAAATTATTTTATCTTCGTATGACATCTTTTTCTTCATTTGGACTCTGTATTCACCCTCGAAAGTATTAACATGTTATATAATTAAAGATCATCCCGTATACGTGTAATTTTAGGTTTTATTTACTTTTTTATAGAAGTTTACAATTTTTCTCTTTATTATATGCCATGAAAAAGAAGAAAAAGTAGCGTAAATTGAAGCGTACAATCATACGGTGCATTTTTTCATACTTTTGTATATACACTCATACGAGACGAAGAAAAAAATGAACTGTGACAAAATACATAATTTATATACCCCTCAGCATCTCAGGGTAAGATTCGTTCCTTTCCAATCCGCAACCGCAAATTGGCAATATCACTCCACACAGTCTACAGCAATATCATTGATTTAAAAATTATCTTTATTTTCTCGTCGAAAATATAAATAAATTACAAAATATATGTATAGTGTCGGTATGGTATGTGTGGATCGATATACTCGGAAGAGCAATGTTTTTTTTATGTAAAGTCGATATATATATGTATATATATACCGCGATTCGATCGCCGATCACGTCCAGACGAGTTCAATCTATTGAGAGAAGCTTCTTGTTGGACGTTTTCGGTGTTCAAGGGCGGTATTTTTTACCTTCCCCTTTTATTTCTCTACAAAGGTACGTATATATACGCGAATTGGATACTATCCGTTTCGGGAATTCGATGTGATTTCGGATTTGTTTACAGTTTGATTTGGCTTAGAGTTCGCTACCAACTACGAGCGGAATCATGTGAAAATTAGAAATCTCGATGACAGATCCGAATCCGTCTCTCCGCGTTTCACTTTCGTTAGACACGACGACGACAACAACGACAATGATGACAACGATGATATTTTTATGTTTAGCTTAAGTTAATATCTAAG
This sequence comes from Tetramorium parvispinum, assembly GCA_011638315.1. NCBI lineage: Eukaryota > Metazoa > Arthropoda > Insecta > Hymenoptera > Formicidae > Tetramorium > Tetramorium parvispinum. The sequence goes on from VBVR01003563.1 coordinate 1,413, forward strand.
AGAATTCGCCCGACGACTCGAGGGACAAATCGAGTACAGGATTCGCGTCTGACCATAATGGCACATACACATCACTAAATACTAACCGCTAGAGACTAGGGGGGGGGGGTATCGTTACTACACGGTGCTCTCCGTATCAGACGCCACGGAGAGCGTTTGCATCTTCGGCACGGAATAATTCTCCGAGTGGCCATGGCTCTGTGTCCTGTTGGATACTCTTTCTAGGGTTGAAGGAGCTGACGGAGTGTCCTGATGAGCCTTGGGAGGAATCGGTGGAGGGCTCACCTGTAAATGGGAATTAATCAAATCATTTGCTATCATCTTGATTTAGAATATAAATACCTATTGACATTATTTGAATACCTGTTATAAAATATACGAAATTTAAAAAATGTGCAATAGAAAATTAATTAGAAAAAACCATAGTTTGCTAATACATATTTAATCTTAAAATTTGAAAATATTTAAAGAATGACATTTAATTAAATTTTTATTGAAAGAAATTTTTCCATTTTAGCAATTCATTTACTTAAGAAATATTACCTATATAAATATATGTTTTAGTGTACATATGCAATTTTCGGCTATATTTTCTCACCTCTTGAAGAGAATGCGAGCCTTGGAATGTACCGCTGGCAAAGCTGCCAGTGGAAACATTGAGTGCACTTATCACAGATGGTGGTGAGATGTTCATGATATCGTTGCATCGAGAGCGCGGCTCAAAATCTTCGTAGCCTAAGTTATTTAGGTTCGTCAAATGTGATTGAAAGTCCAATAGACTGGCAGTGGAGATACCGCTGTCGCGTAGGTCATTCGGTTCGTTTCTCGGTTCTGTGATTTCAGAATCGTCGTCAGTGCTCCATTCTGTATTTGTGCGTTTGTGCGTTAAACCGCGCTTTGGCGGTGCCGGTGGTACTATTGAGTTCGTATTAGAATCCCTCTTCTCTAGCACTGAAAGAGGAAGTATACACGAGTTGCGATATACTTTCGTGAAGAATTTATTTCCCACTGTTTATCGTATTAAATTTCATAATAGCCTAATAATAAATGTAATAAATAATATTGTGTATAAAAAATTTAGTTTGTAAACGACGAATAAGGAAGAGATGAACTTACTGCAACCCCTAGGTGGTAGCGGCGGAGCGGGCTCGGGTCCGGGCTCGCTCCACGAGCTTCTGAGGCCACCTTGATCCACGCCATCAGTAGGAGTAGGTAAGGAATGTCTCAATGGCAGTTTTGGACTCAGTGGCTTACTGAGAGATCTCTGGTGCGTAGGTCTAGGCGGGGTTGTACCATAACCGACGGAGCGCGGCCGTACTTCTCGCTGCGGAATAGGCGGCGGCACACCATCCACTTTCGTGTAAAAGCCTTCGTCTTCGGGAAGGCCATCACTATCGGCGTGCGACGATCTAGAGCCGGCAGTTTCCAGCGTGGCTGGACGCTGCTTGTCGTTGACCGGCAAGGGTGGTAGAGGCGAACTAGAAAAGCAAAGATATGATTAGAATAATTAATGTTGTAATGAAGCCAGTTTGAAAGCTTTGACTATGCAATGATTGAAAGCTTTGAATATGCAATGAAACAAACTCTATAGAGTATATAAAATATAATTACTTTACGATACTGTCTTGATGAATAGTTCTCTGCCTGGCCAATGGACCGAGTCCTTGCTTCAGCTGGGTGAACCTTTCGATTAGTCTCTTATGCAACGGTTGGACACCGGTCGGCGCAATCTGACCGTGCAACACTAGACCGGATTCTAACACACTCATCTGATCCAGTATTAATCCCTTCAACCGATTAACATGCGGTACCATTTCAGGATTTTGTCGAGCAAACTCCGGCGTGAGAAAGGCCTCCTGATATTTGGTGATGCCGCCCATTACGTTAGCGTCGATAATACCCTGCAGCCGCATGCTGAAGGGATTGATATTTCTGTGTGGCTCCGCAGTGTACTGTGCCACCAGCCGCCTCAGCTCCCTCTCCACGCTCTGCATAGTCTCACAGGCGTACTGTACCGGTGCCAACAACTCCGATCGCTTCTCGATCACTTCGAACCATCTAAGGATCCCTGGCAGTTTAGCCTCCGTTGTCAACGTTGTCCTCTCGATCCACAATGACTTAAATTCATTTTCGCGATCAACTGGGCCGCGATGCAATGGCCGATCGAATGTAAATTTGCGAACATCGTTCACCAAGTAGAAGGCGACCACGCGCTCCGGAACTTCGACACCGCTGCAAGCCAAGCTGCCCTCCTCGGGGATCGGTTTTACATTGCAAATTTGGATATCTGTGGCATACGATGATTAAATAAAATATACTCATCCATAAAAGATTGCCGATTCTCAATTCATTGGGAATAATTTTTTATAATTTAAAAGAATTAATAACTCTGATCTCTCATACTTACATTGACCTTCAGATGTAAGAATACTCTCGTCAGGTGGGGAATTCTTCATTAAAATTTGCGCACAGGGAAACTCGGTTTGCAACCGCTGCGTAAACGCTCCTATTCGTTCGTATTCCAGGCCACGATAAATAAACAATTTATTCTACAATAAAAGCCAAACATAACGTTTTCGAAGCGTTCATTTAAATAAAATAACGTTAAAAGCCGAAGTTCTCAAACTTTCATAAAATATTTTTAATAGAGTAGCATTTAAAGCGTTTAAATGTCTTTAAAAGTCACCTTAGATTAGATTATAGATCAAACTCACTCTGACAAAAAGCGGGAAGCTAAAGCCGTAAAATCCAACGCGAAAGTATTCCGGTTCCGGACGTAGCTGCGTCAGAATGTTATCCAGGAATTTAGCTTGTAACTTCAACACGTGACTAAGCTTGGCGTAATCGTACAGCCTAGTCTCATACAGGATCGCCAACTCCTTGCACAAGGGTATACCCTTTTCCCAGCACTTGCCACGATCGAGATAATGAATGATCTTATGATAGAGTAGCTCTTTGCGCTGCCATTCCGGCTGCTGGGGATGAGCGTGATCGGGTGGTAGAATGGTCGAGCCCCAGCCCAATTGATCGGCGTAAAGTTTCATTGTGAATCCAGCTTCCGTATAATTTTCCGCGGCCAGATGTAAATCGTGCAGTTTGTAGATGTAGCGCAGATACATCTCCTTCCGATTGAACTCATTCTTGTAGAAGTTCTGCAAAAAGAGCAGAAGTATTCCCATGTTACTATACACTCTAAGAGAGATTCTCGACTTCCAGTGATTGATTTAAGAGGCAGCTAGACAGGTAGAGCGATAAAATTTCCATCGGAAAGCGCGAACACAAGTGCTAAATGTCATGCAAGGAATGATCATACATCACAAGCGCCAAATGTATATCCGCTGAGTTTACATGTAGTGGTCGCATGTCGCACGGTTTAGTTAATTAACTCGCTAAATCATAAGAGAAGTAACTTGTACATATAGCTGCAGCTTTGCCTCACATATCACATATTTCCTGATTGCAGCTATAGCATATTAGTCTTATTAATAAGTAATAAGAGTAATCATGCAAATCTTATTAAATTTACTGTATTAGTATTCTTTAGATTTTTCTTTAACACGTTACCAATAGATTCACGGTGCACGACATGCGCTTGTCGCGATTCTCGTCACCCTGAATGACGCTTCTATAATCGAGAAGTCTTTCCAATAAACGCGTGACGGATGTTATGAAGGCCGTGCCACTGTCCTTCCAAGTCGGATCCTCGGATTGCACTCTGTCTAGTAATCTGTAAGCGAATGTAGGAAATTAATTAAAGCTAATCGTCTATCATAAAATCACATTCTACTACTGAACTTACACAGCGCTAAGATGTTCCCTGAAGCGGCATGAAATTGTAAATAAGATAAGTATTACGTAATACTTTCACAAAACAAACACAAACGAGAAAATGCTACTAATTGTAATCATGACATCTGTTTTCATAATCTAAAAATATGATGGCAAAGATAAAAATTGATAGTATTAAAAATACGCAATTTAAAATTTTTAGAAATAGAAAGTACAATACAGAATAATTTTTATTTATTTCAATGTTTAACAAAATTAATATCTTTTCTTTTAAAAATATAAGATTTCGAGATTTAAAATCATTAGAAATGGATTCAATTAAACATAGACTTACATAGTGTTAAACAACTGCCTGTACTCATCGTCACCCTTGTTCTCGCTGATAAGAATGTCGAGTTTGTCGATCAACTCGGATTCCACAGATTTAAAGCTCCCACGTGCTCGTTGCTCACATTCCATCATATCGAAAAAGATATGCAGGGTTGCTTTGCGGAGCTCGCTTTCCGGCACCAAAGTAACTTCGAGGAAAGGCCCTACCATACCCGGTATAAATTCCAGCTTACGCTCGCCCAAATGCGACCACATAGACAATATCTGAAAGCCCATGAGTACCCTCATGTCGCCATACTTCTCGACAATCTTCTCCCGTTTGACCTCGGAGAATTGTTCGAGCTGGAGCGACGGCTGGGTGAGATACGCCACCGCCAGATTGAAGTACGTGGACCAGAGCTGCGAGTCAAAGTTGTTATGAAGGAAACGAAAAGCGAGCGGCTGCGCGAGTTCCTGCAGGGATCTCAGAATGACGTTATTGGCCTGCATCCTGATGACCAGCCAGTCCGGCGGAAATACTTCCTGACGTACAAGATCGCGCAGCACCAGGAATACCCGTAGCAAAAAATCTTTGAGGGGTTTCCGATCACCGGTGTGTGTCAATTCTTCCCAGAGTCGCCTATAATGGTACTCGTCAAGCAGCTGAAGCAACCCGATAAGACAACCGACGAGACAACCGAGGACTGGTCCATTGGCATTTATGACGATCAGTATCGTTTGTATGAGCACATCAAGCACCGATATACAAAGCGTCTCGACGTCATGGTGTATGCAGTTGTTGACTTTGTTCGTGTCCCTGCCACGCTTATGCAAGAAACTGAGTATCTCGCCCAGGATATCGGTGCAGGATCGTAATTCCTCCCTGCGTGTCAGATGGATGCGCAAGTGCCGACAAATGGTGACAAGTAGCATGTTCCGACTCTCGTCGTCCTTGCGGAACAGACTGGACGAGGTAAGATTTTTAATGGCAACCAGCTTAGCTTGCGTGAGCTGCAACGTTGACTCCCGCGGCACCGAGTCCAACATTGTGCAGGTGAGTTTTGCAACGTCGAGGACCGGCAGCACCGATACTAGCTGTTCGAACACCGCCGCGATCGACAGCAACAGTGCAATTTGCGACAGCAACACCATTTCATAGGGAATACCTAACATCTTGTTGAGGGCTGCGAATACGCAATATAAATCGCGCTTGAAGCTGTCTTCGTACTGACCGGCAGTCGCGCGAGCAAACAGCAGCCGGCTTTGGATGATAAATTTGAAGATATATTCAAGAGAACGGAAACACTTCATGATCGGCTCCTGCTTTTCCGCAGCAGTTACCCAGTCGGCGCAATGTTGCACGCTACTGAGGAGACCTTTGTATACCAAAGCCGCAGCGAAATGATCCGAGATATAAGCGTCCATCACTGGCTTGAAATGCTCAAACTTGGAGTCTTCTAACAAACTGAAGATAGACACGAGGACTTGGAACACTAAACCAGAGTGCGCCGTGGAGTTACCGTCCTCAGTGTGAAACATGGCAAAGAGTGCATCGAGGATGTCCTGTAAGAATTTGACTAATTCTTCGCCGTCCAGTCGAAGAACGCGGCCGAGAGCCTCGGATATTCGCTCGGGATGAGCTTTCCATTGGAGCAAGCTTAGTAGATCGACGTTCTGCGTCAATTTGGTACTGCAAAGCAGGGTATGTACGAATACAGTCTCCTTAGGTGATCTAGAGAAAGCTGGTGGACCTAAAAAAATTATAAGAAAATAATTACATGAATATAAATATCTAAATATATATATATATATATAATTTTAATATTTTTTTAGAAACATTTTTTACAGTAATATCTATATTAACATAATTTTAAGTTAATTGTTTATCTACATATAATGTAATAATAGATAATATTGTAATTTTGAGAATTATTATTAGTTTTTTATTTTATTCACGTTAAATTTGATTGAATATTAACTAAATAAATTTACGTTTTATTAAGGAACTCAAATTTACCTGAAGCGCACGGCTCTCTCGTGTTACTCGGCAACGACAGATAACCAAGGGAATCCAATTTCGCGCGTTCCTCGCATTTATAAATATATAACTCATGCGGACCATCCTGAAGAGTGGCACCTCCGGGCTCCATCAGCCGTACGAACGCGAAGGCGAAAAGTTTCTTGTCGTTCTTCTCGCGTGCTGTAACACAGGAGCTTTCTCGTTATAAAAGGTAAATGAAGACCGTAAAGAATAGGTGGAAAGATGAAAGATAAGCGGAGAACGTTTACGACAAGGTGAAAGACCGGAGTCAGATCAATATCTATGAGGACTCACTCGAGCAATGTCGAAACTCGAAACGCACGTGGCTCCCGTAGAACTTGTCGATGGGTATCGCCAATCTTACAGTTTCCGCCCATGATGGGCTGTTGTGATGGTATATGACCAGGCTCTGATATTCTGAGCTACCGTCCATCCCCGCAGCTCCAAACAGGCACTCTTCCAAGGGTTGGCCGTCTGAGTCTAGGACCAGGATCGTCACCTAATTTTATTGAAACAAACAGTACAAAATATTAAATTTCATTGTCATATAAATGATTTATTTATAAGATCGATGTTTTTATATGTTAATTTATTAAATTTATATAATAGTAGTAAAGTTTCTTAAGTCGAAAATTAATTGTATATTTCGTGAAAATACTCTCACACAACTTGTACGACAGATATTGCGAAAAAAATGAGTCTTCGAAAATTTTATCTCACCTCGATATTTTTGCCGGTAGACTTTCCGCCGCGTTCGAATTCACCTCGTTCCAGCTTCAGATAGAGATCGTTACGCACATCGCCCGGCATAATGACGTCCGAGAAGCCGAGTTTCTTCGTGAGGCAGATATTTTTGAAAAGTAATGGATTCTCCTCCCGAACTTGAGAGAGCTCGCCGTGCAGGATACGAAGGGATACAACTATTCCGTAATTGGGCTGTCCAGGTAAAGGAGAGCACTTGTTGTTACGTATGATTTGTTCGTGCAGCTGATGAAACTCTTTCTCTTCCCCCTGATACACCTGCAAGCAAGTGGAAAGCCTTTCAATTAAATCCATCTCATTCAAATTCTATTAGATGTTATAAAAAAATTATTAAGAGTCAATCAATCTTATCGAAGAAATATTGAGATTCGCGATTTTAGAAATTTAAATCCTCGATAAATTAAGACCAAGGTGTATACTTTACACGATGTGTAAATTAACACGATCCTTCATCCGCTTACTTTAAAGCTCATCTCGAGTTCCTCCGCGTGATCTTGAGCGGCTTCCGCCAGGGAGAGAACCGCCACCCCGTGGGGCCGCCTGTAGGTCGCAGTTCCGGCCTTGTTTTTGCTGGAGTCGGAGTACAGCATCCGGCCGCAGCGCATCACATGGGCTACCATGTAGAGATCGCGGCTCAAGTCGGAATTGCCTAGATCGGTGAAGATGGTGCAATTGCTGTGCATCTTCTCCACGTAATTGGAGAAGCCCTCCTTGCTGATGCGTACCAGGAAGCGCTCGCTCAGGTACTGCTGCCGCTTGGCATCGAAGAGGGAAAAGTAGATCTCAGTGTCCTCGCCGACCGAGTGGCCGAAGTCCCTCATGCAGAAATACAGGTGATGAGTGAGGACCTTTCTGTGCTCCTTGCGACGCAGGGTGCCGCGGGCGGACGCGCCCTGCGAGTTCTCGGCGCTCTGCACATGCTGCAACCCCCCCGCGAGAAAAGATCGGGATTAATGGCACGCAAACAACGTTACTTATTTACTTATAGCGAATCAACTTAGTTCCTCGATCTCTGAACTTAGGTTGATTTACTGAAATAGAAATGCTGCGTACTTAAGAAGGTAAACCGAGAATTTCAATATTAATATATAAACAAGAATTACAGGATTTTACTAAAAATATAACCGCTTAATTACTGCATCAATTTGTATTTAATTAATCTTTCAGTAAGTTTATTTTAGCTTATGTATAAAATGTTAGATTGCTAGATGCATAAAATGTTTTATGGTAGAAGAAAATTATCTGATAGCTTAAGAAGTTACGTTCATCGTGGTTCAATAAATTGTGATCGTATCTGGTTATATTTGTATTTACGAGACGCAAGTTCGCTTCTCAGAACAGAAGTAACTGTATCGCTCCGCACGTAGCGAAATTGAACGATGCTACCTTCGCGGTCAGCATTCTAATGAACTCCATATCTCATCGCTGTTGCGCGTCGCGCTTGACCCTACCTTTCTTTCATCACGGCTCGCTATCCGATGTTCGCGAGTTATACGATCGGTAGGAGAATGTATTATTTGATTCGTAATTACCACATGATATAATTCCACGACAGACATGGTATCCGGCTCCACCATATGAGAACCCTGGCGTGGCACCAGATCCAAGCCGAGCTTCCTGAAACAAGGAAAAGCAAAGGGGGGACGTAATAAAAAGTAGAATTAAATATTGCTTCTAACTCAAAAGCCGATAAAAAACTATTTAGCTATCAATTAATACTTATAATTATGAAACGAGTCGATTGTTTTATAATCATTTTATAGTATTATTAGATAAGTCTTTAAATACAAGACTCTCTGACGAATTCATAAGCTTTCCTAAAGAATGATATTTCAAAGAGTTCTTTATTTATGTTACATCCTATGTAAAATATAATTAAAATTCATTGATGTTCTCTATGCATAAATATAATGACGCGAGTCTTACTTGCAAGCGCGTAAAAATACGTCATGATGGAGGAATATTTTTAATTTATGCCGACGGTCTGTATTCGCCACTACCTAAAAAAAGAATTATTCAACCTTGGTGCAACAAAGTGCCTTACATAACATCCGCCGATAAAAAAATTTCCCGTTGGCTATTTCCATATCAAAGGAAGACACACTTCGGTACGCTAGGGAATATCTCAGGCTCGGATTTACATATTCATCAAATAGCTGAATAAGATACAGCTCAGAATCTGATTAAAATAAAATATTAACAATGCTCCAATATCAATCTCTCGCCCTTTTTTTGTTTAACAAAAAAAGTGAAAACGATTCTCCGTGATTCAAAGGCAGAAAAGAATAAAATCCACCCTCCGTTACTTTGAATCGTCCTTTCGAGACGGGGGTGTCAACGAATGAGATTGAATTCGTCAGGGGTGATAATCGGGGGGAGGGGAGAGTGAACGTCGGGGAAATGGACACGGGGGCACGCATGAGATTATTACACGTCGCTGATTGAGGCGTACGTCGCATCACACTTTGGGAGGTTCGCCTTCGTAGCGAGGCCCCGGAGAGAAAAGCGGCTACTTAACTTCTCGTGACCCCGGCGCGGGGGCCGGGCCGGGCTGGGCCCGCATGCCATGGGGCCGACGTGTTCTCGAACGCGTCGAGAAGGCCCTACTCCCCAGCGCGCGGAGGGCATCGCGTTGCGTCGCCCCGCAGGAATGCAGATACACGCCGGGTATTCGAGTCGTTTCTCTTTTTTTTTCCCCCGTGCATGCGTATGTATGTAACCACGTACGCAAGGGGATAGAAATCCGTAGGAAGCCGCGAGGTTTATGCTTATCGGAAAAGAAACGGGGTGTTCGCGCGCGGCTAATTCCTAGGTAGTAATCCTCGGCGAGTTTTTGCAGAAACTTAATTACAACGTCATTTCGCGCTGTCTATTTAAAAGATACTAATGTAAGATAAAAGATAAGGATAATTATAACATAAAAAGAATAATGAGAGAATTAAAAGTGACAACTCAACAACAAGAGTAAATTCACAGTTCTATAAATATTAATGTAGAAAAATAAATAAATTACAATCTGATATGCAATATTAATTTAGAAATATTATTATTGTCGTTATATTGCGGCGATGGCTGAAATCATCGATAATTAATATTCCGAAAATTTCAATGGAATGGAATTTTACTTTGACAGGCTCGTACGGTTATTGTTATCGTGATAATAATTAATTGCACGATTAATTAGCACCATAATTTCAATAAAACAAGATTTTATTTCGTACATCCACAGAAAGACTTATTGGTACATTTAATTGTGACTAGATGTTTACAACGTAACATTTATTTAATATTATTTAATATTAACATTCGACGACGTAATGAATTTTACGATTAATTACGCGACTATAACGACACTTCGTCACAAGTCACGTCTGAGATTTCATACAATTTTCTCAAACATTCTAAGCCTCGTTTGTCACGTTCGAAGCATTAAAGTTCCGTCATAATGGACTCTTGCGAAATTCTGTTTATCGTTCAATATTTATGCAAACGGAAAATTTTCCGGGATAACGCGAAATTTTATATTCAAATATAAATCTATTTTAAATACCTCTGGCGTCATTTCGCTTTTCGCGCGACATTTCCATCTATATTTTCGTGTTACATTCGTTAATTACATTATTAAATTTGTAATGTCAAATTATACTAAATTTGAGTTATTTTTAACCATTTTTTAGGTCGCTACTGTTTCTACCAATATGCCCATTAATTTAATTAAAACAATGGAGACCAGTAACAACATAGTAATTATATATTTCGATTCTCTATTATTTAACAATACAAAGCAAGCCCTATTACTATCTCTACCGCATATATATGCCGCAGAGCATACAATATTCAAATACAAATTCAAATAGATATAATCTAGCGCTAATTTGGATTTAGCACATCCAAACGATACTCGCAATCGGGTTTTAATCGTGCGGCGAGAAAAGTATGATAATTATTCGCCGGCCGTTTGCATAGTTCCACCGCGCCGATTCGATTGTTATTAATCGCTAAAATCAGACGTCGTGCGGGAGGCTGCAAGCACGGCGGTAAGAAAGTCCTTTCATAAATCTGACCTGACAGTCCTTTAAGCTTCTCTCGGCGAGCGTTTAACTCGACCACAGTACCGTAACTATTAATCCAGGAGACGCAGGACTAACGAGAAAATTATTCCGCGCCAATCGTTCACGGTGCTTACTTCTGCTCGCATTTTGTTCGCGATTGTTTCATCTGATTTCTGTATTCCCTTGATTACGTAATATATTTTTATTCGCTTTTAATTTGACATTATTTTTAGTAATATATCATTCAGAATTTTCATATATTATTTGAAGATTTTTTCACAATATTCCGTGAAAATAAAAATTTCATAAATTTAATATGATTGTTGCAACTTCAGTAAAATAAAATTTGCGTAGAGCAATAAATAGAAAATTAATTAGTACCTTGAAAATTACGGAAAAAAGAAGCAGTTTTGATTTACAAATATAAATAGAATACAATTGAGAACACAATAAAAAATGCCTTCACCATCTCCTTCGATAAATCAGTCCATAATTTATCGAAATTCCATACCGGCTAAACGTCTACGAATTTCCGGACTTAGACAAGGACCGTAAAAAAAAGCGATCGACAATAAGGCCCATTTTCATAGAGAAAGAAAGAGAGAACTTGGAGCTGCCTTTCACGAGTTCGATGTTGAAGCAAGATTAAATTAAGTGGTAGATTCAAGAGAGCTGAGAGGAGAGCGCGGCTGCGTGGCGCACTGGCTTGTTTTATCTTTTATTTTTTTACGACCAGTCTCTCTCGAACCTGAGAATTTCCCGCCCTCCGCACGGCTACGTTACTAATCGAGATGATTTGGTCAGCGGATCCTGCACCTTCGCCGCCACCGAGTCGGTCCGCTAGGAATGGACCCAGGCTCCTGCTACTACGTACGCAAATCGACCTGAGGTATTAGAACTGCTAGTATCAAGATTCGTCACATCCAAGAAAATATATTTTTTAATTATCCAAAAAAAAACGTAGCAGTAAGAGAAGTCATGTATAAGAATCTGAAAAGGGTAATAAAAATTGCCTACATGAAACAATTATTAATATTAATATTCTGTCAACGATAGCAATGACACATTTTTAAATAAAAAACAAGTGCTATTTTCATCATAATTTATTGTTGATCGAATATATGAGTGAAATATTCTGCATCTTTTGCAGTCAAAATGTCACGATGCACGAAATGCAAATCGGACCCTCTTTACATAAGGGGACTTGAGGAGGGCATCGAGCGCGGTTCGCACGATCCTGCAGGCCCCGAAAGCTCTCCCTCCAGGTCCCTCATGATGGAATGCAGGTGAGCAGGCAGACTTCGATGCGTGGAGACAGGTTCAGGCAATGTCCGCCGCCACCGCTCGTCGCTGGGACCTATGCCCCATTCCAAAGATATCGGATATATCCCAGCGGACATCGTGGGGCCTTTTCTGCGGCGACCGGCCCCACGAGGACGAGAGAGCCCGGAGTCTCTCTTCCTCTCCTCTCCCGTCGCGGGATGACGAATTCGTTCGGCCAATGGCCCGCGTCGAGACCCGCTCGACACGTGGAGCCTCGAGGACGAGATGATGGGAAGCTAAGTCGTATCCCCGTCGATGGAGCTTCGGAAGTTCGACGACTTCCTCGCCCACGTCGTACGACCGTTCAGCTCTCTTCTTCTCTCTCTCTATCGAGCAAGGGAGCATCGAACTATCCCGCCTCTCGGGATATCGACGTTAGCTGAGCGCGCGGCTTATCTCGTCAACGAGGAAGAATGATTAGATCTCACGGATTAAATCGCACTTACATCGTATAAAGAGCGATAACGCGTACGAGAAAGGGAATGTAAAAATAGAAGCGAGAGTGAAAATAGAAGAGAGTAAGACTGATATACGTAAAATGCGATCTATCTTATATCCTTACTAGCCGATAATTTATTTACGTCTCTGCGTAAATCCAGTTTTCCTTACAACTCGCGCAAACAGATCTTGTAATTTAAAGAAACGTTTGTAGCAATAAGGAACCTTTATATCAAAAGTATCCAAGTTCCTGGCATGCCGATATTGTACAAGGTTTACAGAAGGTAATGCTTCATCCGAGGGGCCGTTTAATTTCCCAATTTAACGTCTCGCGGCGAAGGGGGGGGGGTTTCCCTTTCATCCGGGAATCACTTGAGAGATCCATCGCAGCCTCGGCTTTTCCTCTTCATTAGGCAGGAGATGTCAGTTCGGAAGCTCGCCCTTTCTCGCGTCGCTCAGGGAGGTTTCAGTTACCGTTCGGTAGCTCTAAACGCTATAATTACGTCGGTGCTCCTGGGAAGTCAGTCCCGCGGACTTCCCGTTCCGACTCTCGGACGCCGCGGCCCACCGTCTCTCCCCTTTCTCTTTCTCTCTCTCAATCTCTCTCTCTCCTTCCCCGTGGCTCTCTTGGAGAGCGAGGTCGATGTAATCCCCGTGACGTGGTTCGGCGAAATATCGACGGACGTGTCGTACCGTAGGATATTAGCATTGCCTCCAGCGCGGAATGTACAACTATGCATTAGCATAGAGGACATCGTGCGCCTCGAGCCGATCCTCCTTCGACGAAGTCCTTGCCGAGTCCACAGCGCGGATAATCGCTCGCGTTCTGAGTCACACTTACATCGCTTCGAAATATTCGAAATATTCCGACTCCTGAAACGTCTTTCACGAGAATAAACAAGTTGGAAAATCACACGAATTAATTTGACAATTTAGAGTTTATTTAAAATTGCTACAATGCAAGCTGCAGTTAGAGCATTTACCCGTCATGCTGAAGCGTCGCGTTTGAAAACGAGAAAATTATAATACGAGGCGACAGGAGGACCTAGGATTTTCGCGATCTCATCACCGCGGCCGTGATTGCGTCACGTGTCCCTTTAAAAGCCGGACAGGTGGTTCACACGCGATCGCGCTGGCGGTTTACTCGCGTGACCGTGTAAAACGGCCTTAATGGGAGTGTTTCCTGATCCCGGAACGAGTAACGAGACTACGTACGTACAGTAAAGGGTTCGTGGGAAGACGAACGTCGAGGCCTGGCTTCGCGCCTCGAGGGTACGTACCCGCGCGCAACGCACACACATACACACACACGTGGGTACGCTCGCGCATTCATCCACCCACACAGCCGCAGACACGGCCGACACGGTACACGGTATCGTGCCGCATTCGGAGAGCCGTAGTCCCATGCACGCGGACTGCTATGCACCGGCAGAAGGCAGAAGCATGGTAATAGATGTCAGGGCCAAATCTCCGATTTCTCCCCACAGTCTCAATTAGACGGAATGACGAGCGATTAAGCGCGATTAACCGTGACTTTATCGTAACTTTTCCCGTCGATCGACGCTCGTTTGTCATGAATTCTTTGGCGAGATCTTTGCAGAATCTTATCGTAGATGACGTTAAGTTGTGTTTGTAGAAAAACGATTTATCGTGTTTCTTCGCGTGTGAAAATCGATATTCAAAAAAATGTCTAATATTTTCAATAATGAAATGTAATCATCTCTTTTACTCTGTCTACTGTCTTTATTGCTTGAATTTTTTCACGGAGACACTCGTGATAAACGCTATAATAATTATTTTAATTACGTTTGTGATATGCGATAGTTCAAATGTGCACGTAGATAGACCCAGAGATATTGCTTCCGACTCGAGGAAAGGGTTACGCTTTGCGCCGCCATCCGGCGAAGTTCAAAGGGCTTAAAGCATTCATTAGGAGCATCCTGCCCTAGCGGGCTACGCCGGGATGCTACGTGATATCCCTGAAAAGCGGAAAACCGACTGATTCAACAGTGCCGCACTATCTTGCGCGGAGTTCTAGAAAGGACAGGAAAGGTCCTCCCCCTTGTACAGTGATTTCCGCTCCCAGGTGCACGCTTATTAACGCCGACGAGATCGCCGCCATTCATTAATTTCCCTCGCCGGACTCGGTAGCCGTGGAACTCTCCACGGAGTCCTTTCCTCTCTCCCTCTTCGGGGCCCACGAGTTCCATCTAGTGGGCCCCGATGCGGCGCCGAGGTTGCGGTAGAAAGAAAGGGTAGATCTTAAGGCGATTTTACACGACTCGCTTCGTAACAACGCGAGTGAGTAATTCGTATTCGCGAGTGGCAAAATGTTAAAATATAAATAGGATTAAGGAATTAATACAATTAAAACTGTAGAATAAGGTGAAAGAGAAAGCATAACTATACAAGCATTTTAATTCAAATAAATCAGAACTTTGTTAATTTGTTTCATATTTATATTATGCATTTACACATATGCATAAATTTATAATAAATAAAAATAAATTTTTGTCATTAACAAAATATGTAAATATGAAATCATTAACATACTGCTTCGCTATATAATTCCAGCTTCTGTCTTACATTCTTCTTTATTAACTGATTCTTGCAAAATGTCACTTTGTATTGCTGTGACAGAGAACAGAGAAAAAAGAAAACCGAAATAATAAAAGATATCAATCAGATCAAAATAAGCAGATTTTAAGATAATAGACATTTTTATAAGCTGTACTTTCAGATTGATTATATCATATATATTTGTGCGAATGAATAAATATTACAATCAGTAATGTGAATAGTTACAGCTGCACAAAAAATATTTGTAAGATAATTTTCAAGAAGCCTTGAAAACATCTTTAAGATGTCTTTTAGTTAAAATCTCTCCTAAAAACGTCTTTTAAAAACCGTGCCAAAAGTCGTGATACAAACTTTTTAAGTTCTGTAATTGTGTCGACAACGCAATTGATAACATATACTCTCTAAAATTTTTGGAGTGAAATTTTCACTCTAATCATGGAGTCACTGTCCAGTACACTCCATTTAGAGTAAATATTCACTCCAATGG
>VBVR01003564.1:0-11156 GCA_011638315.1 Tetramorium parvispinum
TTTCTATATGATATATGATATAAAATGATGTAAAAGAATATTTGATACTGTAACAAATTTTATACAAGTAACTTCTAATTGGATTTTATACCAATTCAAGTAGTAATATAATACGAGATCCATTATATGTTTTATCACAAAATAGAAGATTCTTTGTAATGATTATTTTACAATTACGTTAGTTAAAATATTTGATTTTGTAATAATATACTAAAGTGAAAATAATTTTGATAATTTATAAAATATAAAATACAAAGTGATAGTCTTATTGAAATTAATTGTGAAAGAAGCTCATTGAGAATCCTTTCAAATCTCATGTAATTTATTCTGAATTTCTCAGTATATAATATTTTTAAATTAGAAATTAGAATGTGACCACAATTTGAAAAGCTATTTTCTAAGTTTAAATGTATTTCTGATTGCATATACATTATAATTGTCGGTTGAAAATGTTAAGAATAAATATGTGTAAAGAATAAATGCGAAATTAATGAATATGCGTATATGAATAAGAAATTAATGAATTAACGGATATTATTGCAAATTTTGTACTTGATTAATACGTTAACTTTTCGAAACACATTCGTGTATCATGCATCATAAAAAAAAAATAAATCTTTACGCTTATCTGTCAGCTATGATTACCTGGTAGTAAAAGTATTTCTTCTTCTTATCTCTAGCTATAAGAAGTTAAAATGGACATCGCTCAGGAGCAACAAAAGTTGGATTCACTGTGATCAAAAAAGAAAAAGACGTTCTCAGGGTATGTGGGTGTAAAAAATATTAAACAAGAAAAAGAAATAAATAAAAGAAGTATATTATACAAAATTAGACCAGTATTGTTTTTTCATATTATCATATACAATTGGAGATGGATAGTTGTTATTTTAAATTAAATCCTAATTCCATGTAAATTAAAGTTTCAATAAATTTTCAAAAGCTTGGGATTTAAGTCGGCATATATAATTTAAATTCGTGATTGTTCTTCTAATTTCATGCGGCCGTAACTGTATTGCGGTCGTAAGGTACTAAATGTACTAAGTAAAGATACGGGTAGATAGAAATACGAGAAGATAAGAACGCGAGTACATAGGTAGGAATGTGAATCAATGAGGAGATACTGATAAAGATAAGAAGAAAGTTTGATAACTAAAGAGAATGTAAAAAGCTTTATAATCTTGTTAAATTCAATTTTATTTTTATAAATTTATGAAATGCGAAAGATTATACACAAAACATTATATTTTATAAAACTTGTTTGTTATATTATATTTTATAAAACTATATTGTTCTGTACATGTATATTAAATCTTTTAATATATCTTTAATTTATGTAATCTCTGTATAACGAAATCAAAATCTTAACAAGTCTTATATCATTATTAGCCGACTTGTGTCATTTATTAATGCAATATAATATAAATCGTTAACTATAATAACTGATAACTTAAAAATCGAATTGACGTTGTATTATAGTATACATATTTTAAACATTTTTCTATAATTTGGAATACATTATGTAATTTAAAAACATATTTAAGTTATTGTTTTTTTAAATATAACATAAATTAGTGTAAGATTAGATTTTGAACAATTAATAATAAAAACTATAATATTGATTTTTTAATTAAGTTATTATTGTATAGAACATAAACTTATATTTTGACAGTATCGATTTAATTTAAAAAGCTGTTATAGCAAAATTAACTATTTTCACACTTCAAATTTTACATAATAATTTACATGTATAATTATTTTGGTAACACCACACAAAGGTGAACTGTTTCTCACTAAATCGTTGTACAAAATATTTATTATGATAACTCGTATCACAAATTAAATAGGATGAAATTCGGAATTTGGATTAAACTACATTTTTCAAATTAATTTTCAATTTTATTAAATAAATTTTCTCAGTATTTTAACAGCTTTAGAGATCTTTTATTTTTATGAATAATCATTAATTACGAAGCAGATAATAAAAGAATCGAAAATAAATTAAGATAAATATTTTGATTTGTTTTCGAAATTATCAAATTTTCTGAATAAGAAATTTAAAAGTGTTTTAATATATTTTAAAACATGAAAAGAAAGCGATTAGATAGTTTTTTCATATATTTGTTGGAAAATTTGCTATTTAATATTAACATACAATCATACACGAAATTGCAAAAAATATGTTTATATGTTACATTGTGATTTTAATGATAATAACGAAATTATACGAAATAAAGAGAACAAAAAATATGTGAAATAAAATGAATAAATAAAATAATTTGTTATAGACATAGTATAGATGTAGACATAGTTCATAACATTCGTCGCATATGAGAGAAGAAAGATTGTCATCTTGAATTAAATCTTAGTTTGTCAGAAATTAAAGTTTTTATTAAAATTCCAAACATGTTTTCTGCTTTCACTTGACACTTGTAATTATTATTTGTTCTCTCTCTCTCTCTCTCTCTCTCTCTCTCTCTCTCTCTCTCCCTTTCCATAATAATACAAAGAATGTAAATTAAGAATAATTATGATATTATGTAAAAAATATACGTATATTATTTTTATAAATATTTATCATCCGTTCGCTTATATTTTATATTGATCTACGTATTTATTATCTACTTATTTTTTTATCCAATTTCATGTATTTTGTAAACAGGCGATGTGACAAGATCGTTACATATATTACGGAAAGCTTCATGTGTGTTAGAAAGTTTAAGGTTCGTTACAGCTAAAACTTTGGACATTTGCAAACAGAGATAGCAATGACACTCTATGCGGAGTGTTTAAAGCTCATCCTGAAACTTCCTTGGCTCAATATATCTTCAGATTAGAGAAAGTTGACTTTAGCCAAGCTACATTTTCAAAAACAGATTTAGAGACTGCTAAGATTATTTTTTACTAGAAACTGATAATTTTTATCTATGATTTTTAGAATATAAACAAAGGAATTTGGAAAAGAGTTTACGAGAGATCATGTCAGATTAATTAATATCGATTGCAATACATGAGAAATCAAATATAATAATTAAACTTTACTTTGATAACTACATTTATCAATAATTTTTATAAATGTGACGGAGTATTTGAAGAGTTTATAAGGTATACTTTACAATGTGCAATACTGACAAAAGAAAGTTATTTATTGGAGATTTACGGTTGAAGGGAATAATTTGTCAAACGCGCTGCTATACGATGTGACATTCTTTTTAAGAGCTTTTGGTTATTTTATCTGTGTTTGTGTTCGATTCAAAAGACGACAAATAGTTGCTTCGCAACCGCTTTCCACGTTGGTTCAATTTTCACGACATTCTTTCTCGCGAGCAAGGTATGAAACCCTTTGTTTCCTCTTTGCTTCTGGTAGAATATATTTGCAGAGTGGGTTTGTGCTTCTCTTGCTATACAAAGCTGCGCCTTTAAACTCTCGCAGCCGGCGTCATCGAATGTTACATTCTTCATGTTCAAAGCGTACATTCCGACGCGAAATTGGCCGAAGTCGTTACGTCTCGTTGAATAAAGTATTCAAAGTTAAATGATCTTTTAAGCAATTAGTGGAAAAATATAAAGTTATCCGGTATATCCGGTTACGAGTAAATTCAAACGCAATATTTTACAACTGAATTTAATAAAATTTTGTGATAAAATAATACGAAGTAAACATAGTGATATTAATTGCTTGCATTGATAAGTGTTAATAATTAACTATCATAATAATAAAAGTAAAATTAATATACATTCTAATGTTAGTTTTCATAAATACTTATTATGTATAAATAATCGTATATCATAAATAATATTGCAAATTTATTAAACTATTAAATTCAATTTTTACCTACTTATATTATGAAAGAGTTAATATTATAAAATTTCTATGGATCTTGTACAAATTTAAATGTATTTTAAATAATGTTAAGGTGCCAGACAATGTGTTTGTGTTTGTGAGCATGTTAAAATTCGTTCTCAAGACAGTGGTGCAATCTTTCAAATTCTTTATTCTGATTAAGCTCAAAGAATGAACTGCTGCAAAGATGTACTGCTTCATTAGGACGAGATCGCGAAAGAAATAAATATAATCGTGAGAGAATTGCGTTGAATTTTTTTTGCTTGTCATGTCGATATTTTAGAATGCGCTCAGTCTACTTTTATTCTTTCTAAATGAACTCGTTTATGTTAATAAAAAGGGATAATATTTACAGACTTTTTACGGTATAACTTATCTATATTTTTTTATTAAGCATTTCTCTTTCTTGCACTTTGAAAGGAAAACTTTAATAAGTTAAAGAATCTTGAGAAAAATCCAGAATTTTAGAAAGATGAAAGGAGAAGTTTACTGTGTTTGGGTATTAAAATATTCATAATATATATTCTTCTATTATTCTTGTCGACCCCACTGCGAATACATATTTGCATTTGCATGAAGAGCATAACCGAAAAATTGACTCTGCAAAGTTTTCTGAAATATTAGCTTTAAACAATTCAAGAAGCTTTCCAGATTGCTGAGGACTGTTAAACTGACAAGAGAGGGACACATGGAGTTATTTTATAAAATTCGATCTCTTTTCTTAGCTAAAATATTGAAAAATAGAAACTGAAATGATTTGTGGTTGTCATTAAACTTGGTTACAAATTTTCTATTCTATACATATGTACCTAATTTTGTCAAAATTTTATCAAATTTTGTCAATTACACAATATACTACATATATATTTTTTTGTTGGGAAATTTAAGTATATACTGATAAAAATATATTGTTAATGAATTCATACTTCTTTATCAATCATACACATTTGCGCAAACAGGTCTTATCTTATTTACACATCGCCGTAATATATCACAACATACAGTCAAAATGCAAACAATGAAATGATTAATTGTACATACTAAAGTTCATTAATCAACCGCGCATTACATTATATCTGAGAAGAAAGGCTGCGTTTCGCTTTTTCGCCATTTTTCTTCTCGACGTCGAACGTCGGTAACAGGCAGAAATTCGCGGAGAATAACTCTCAGTTGAGCGGTAATCAAGTTGGCCGGATTAATATTGTCGAATCAAGAGTTAAGAGGTGCGCTCTTTGGACGAGGGTTGAAACGCGCCAAGAGCTTAATCGGTGATTAAAACGAGCCAGCGCGGCTCCGTCCGATTGCGTTCCACGCGGAGGCAATTCAAATACGCGAAATCTATAGAATTAGCGACCTAATTTTCTGAACGTGCGAGTCCGCTCGGAGTTTACCGCATTTCGACGGATCCGACGATTAGATAATCTCATAGAGGTATTTCGATTATTTCATTTGATGGTATGGGCGGTCAATACTGAATCGCGCACGCTTCATTACCGCAGAAGACGGATGCGCTTCAAGTAACAAGTGCAGGATGTTGAACCGAACGTTTCAGTGAACGAGTTCAGCTGGAAGCTATTCTTAGACCAATATAAAGTCTTCTTTCTTTCGACGAAAATTTACTCGCTGCTGCTACATTCTTTATAAACATTCTTTATTAAATCTTATTAAATTATTTTATGGATAAGATAGTTTATTTACAGAATTTACAAAGTGTTGCATTTTCTCGTTATAAACTTATTTTACCTTATATAATCAAAGATTATATAATACAATTTTATTATAAATAATAATATTCTTTATATTATTATAAAGTAATGAGTCCTTTATAATAATTATAATGATAATCATTCTTTTAGCGTTCTGTTACAAGTTCTGTCTGTTAAAGAAACTCTGGTTTCTCATTATTTATTAAATTAATATTGTACATTATGATGTTGTACCTATATTATTTTTTCTGTTCTATATTCACGCTTAATGTTTCGTTAAATGACGCAAAATGTTAGAATCAAATTTAGCTGGATTTTTTGTAATATTTGTAAAGAATGAATAAATTTTCGCGAATTCTATAATTTTAACTCCTGCTTCAAACAGGAATTGTGCAACATCATTCATGCGCGACAATACTGGGAATGAATTTTACCGAATAGTCCCTCATTTTTTTCCTGATTGTAGGTAGATCAATTTCAATTTCCTCCCGGCGCCACGGCCGACGGCGCCAATTTGGATGGGATAATTTCGACTGCCGAATTAAATATAGAAGATTTTTTCTTTTTTGTCCTTTTCTCTCGTAGCTTTATGAATTTTTATTGAATAATTTAGATAACGACTCATCAGCTTGTCAATGTAATTTTATTATTCGTTTATTATACAAATTATAAAAGTTTTGCAGAATGAAAACGATTCCCTAGTTTAAAACAATTTCCTCTTTCTTTTGATTACCTGTATGTATAAATTTATCTATTTTGTTTGTCTTTTAATAAGAACTTTATTAAAGTGACAATTAGAAAGTTATTCGAACAGAATTAATCAAAAATTTAAAAGAAGTTTAAAAAAATTAAATACTTTGGTGTTTTCAAAAATTGCGACAATTAAAATCAAGTCTTTATATATGCTGGAATTTGCACAGAAATATCGTATTACAAAAATCTTTTCCTCGGTAATGGTGTCTTTTGCATCTAAATATCGGAGCACGCGCGTAATCGGGCCAATAAAAAGAGGTTGTAAAACGAGAGATCGTAAAAATATTTTCTCATTTATCCACGTGGAAATGCCTTTGTTAGAGGATACGCGCATTAAAGAAGCACGAGAATTGAAACTTCAATAACGACGCACTGGCTATACTGGTGGAAAATATTAAGCTGTCAGAATGGTGGTGAAGCCGACGTACATACATCTCTGTGTAAATGCGGACGAGAAGCTCGGGAGAAAGTGCAGTTCACGACAACGAACACATACGAGTAACACGAATATGTTTGAACACCTCGGTCACGTATATGTACCTAACAATATGTAATCGTTTAAAAACGAAATATGAAAGATTACTTCTAATTAAGAGAAAAAGTCTATCATCAATGTTCCAATCACGTAGTGAGGTCGCGTGTTGTATCGATGAAGAGGAGAAAGAAAGATTTTTTTTTAGAACGAAACACATATATCACATTTGGAATGATAAAAAGATAATTTGCTACGCAAGGAAACGGGAAAAACGACATCATATATAATATTAACCCTTAAACGCAGCACTTCCTAAAAATTACATTGGCTCAGTCCGAGGTTTATGACACCCCAGTGTGTTTTTCGGCTGCAATTCGTAAACTATGACGTTTTAAAATTCGAATAAATTTCTCAGTATATTTTGAAACTTTAAAAGAATAATTCAATAGTTTTCAAAAAGTATTTTTGAATTTAATATAGTAAGAAAATTAATTAATTTAAATCTACACAAGAAATGACATTTACTAAAAAATTTACTAAAAAAATTCTAACTTTTTTATTTTTTGATATTTTAAAAATATTCTTGTACGGATATACTCAGCAGATGGTTCACTTTAATAAAAAAATTAGTGTGATAGTGCGCGTTTCAAAAAAGGCACTCTTGATTTTGAGAACGTCCAATTCGATCGACGATTATGAAATGCCGCAGGAGCTATGTCTGCTGCACCGTTGTAAAGAGAGGACAGAGTGCTACTCAGAAATGGCACCACAAGTTCGATTTTCATTTGATGACACGTACCCTTAATCAAACTCAAACTTTCGCTGGGGTGTTGTACACCCTTAGCTATGTTTAAGGGTTAAAACGCTATTTTTTCAATTCTAGAAAATAATTTAATTTAATTAAAAAAATATATATTTAATTAAAATGTATTAAATATAATTAATTATAACAAACTGAAAATATATTATAAGTTTTTATTCTTTATTTTTTAATACTTCTGTCTCATGCAACTTCTCTAAAAAAAAATACGAATTTTATTTTTATTACATATTACGAGATACATTTTGTTATTAAAAATATATAATATAATGATAAATTAATATAATTTAAAAACATATTTTGCAATTTTTTATTAGATATCTTGTTTTATCATATGTATGACTTTTTTATCTGATTGTGTAATGATGCAGAGAAATTATTCTTCAATTATAATCTGATTAGACAAGCTGTTTTGAACTTGAAATAAACATGATTAATGCTATCGATAATTGCCATAATTAATGCGTTGTAATTACGATGATGGACATTGAAGAGATTTTCATGGTACGATGATCTTTGCGTCAATAATTGTTTTAATGTAATAATAATCGTCGATATGATCGGAGGGTTGCGATATTATTTATCAAGGCAACTACTAATATCATAACAATCGCAGACACAATTTCCGTAATATCAATCCTAAATTTAATAACGGCGATACATTCAAGTGAATGTCGACGTAATAATAAATAGTATAATCATTACGGTGTCATAATAATTATTATTATTGTAGAAACTGTGAAACATAACGAATACAAAGAGAAATTATTTATCGTTGGAAAAGTTAATAATAATAATTTATCTCATAACTGTGATATAATTTTGTACTATAAATCTGAATATTAAATCCGAATATGATTGTTTCTATAATATTAAATTGAAACGTTATTATTTCGAAAAATATAAATACGTATAAATTATATATAAAAAACGAAACTGTTACGTAATTGTAAAAATATATCTCAAATTTAAGATATTACTTTTTAATTATTAAAAATTTAAATATAGAAATATATGATATATAGTTATATGACATTACCAATGGACAAAGAAATGTTGTGCAATGTTTTGTAATTAAAAATAGAGTTAATATCTTTTAAGAAAGAGTAGTTTGAATGTTAACGAAGAAATTAAGTGTAAGAATATCTTTTTTCTTATTTTTATATTTATGTTTTGTTTTATATTTATGTTTTGTTTTATATTTATGTTTGATTTCTATTTTATTCTATTTTATTCTATATTTTCTATTTCCCCTTAATTCTCAACACATTCGAAACTGCAACACCGTTCAGAATCAATAATTATAAAAATCTCGAATGAGAAAAGAAAAAAATAGCATGAAAGAGAGCAAAAGATAGAGGATAATCTATTATCTCGGCATACTCGAAAGCATAATAGTCGGATTAATGTTATGAATGTGGGGTATGCATCATTTCGAGGAATGTGGGACATCCGATGGAACGGGGATAGACATCTCAATGAATGTCGGGAATATCTTGCGGTCGATACATGCTTGTGTAGTTGGAAACAACCAGCAAATCTTTTGAAATCGCAATAGACCAAGTATATTGCGTGTATAATGTGACCGTAAAACGGGAAACGTAAAGCTCGGATTTGTCCACAAGAAAAATTTCCCGTCTGTTGTTATGTTGATTATGCTGACTTCATTACGGTTAGTCGTGAAACAAACGAGATGAAGCAAAACTCACATTCTCCAATCTCTTCCGAAATTGGATTAGAAATATGCGGTTATGTCTTACGATGTCTCGTTGTGCTCCAGATAGCACTGAGAATACAAAAAGGTTTCTTTTTGAATTTTCAAATTATAAAATGAATTCCTTCTTCCATCCATTTCTGTTCTAAAATTTTGAGAATTCAAAAAATTACGCTCTTGTATCACCAATTCTGAACCAATTCTGAATTTTTCGGATATATAAAGAATTCCATAAGAAGTAAAAGGTATACTTCTAGGAAATCCTTTTTGAGTTACTTACAAAAGAATAGAATTCATTTCAAATAGATTACGTTAATTCATAAAGAATTTAAAAATTCTTTTTGAGTTCATAACAATTACCTGTGTTATTTGTATATTTTGTAATATATAATATTATATAACTTATATAATATTATATAAGTATATAACAAAATTAATATTTAGCAATAATGTGATTAAATTATAAAAACATATATGTATTCTAAAATGTTTAAAGTTCTTAAAACAATTCAGACAATTTGTCTACACTTTTTAACTTTACCATCAATTTTATTAAAGCGGAAACTATGAGGTTGTCTTACTCGTTTATTCCACGAATATCCTAGTCTATTTATCAATCAAGATTATGATCAAGCTATAGGTACGTGAGTTCCAATTTTTAAATCGCATACATGACCTGCATTTAAAACAATAATCCCGCGACCTCTGTGAACATACTATCAATTTAATTTATGTCTCAATTTATATTCGTTTATTTGTTTTTACTTGTTTATATTTTTTATCGACTAAATGTGTATTTGTTTCCACAACTTTATTTATTTTTATATTTTCTATAGAATACGTGGCCGTGTTATAAAATGGATACTTTAACGTTGCACAAAAAATATTTAATGAACGATATTTGATTAAAAACTGGAGAAAAAAATCAGTGAAATCTCATTGGTTCATATTAGAAAGCTCTTGTACATACTAATATAATTTTTAATATCGAGCTTTTAATTCAATTTTGTTCGTTTAGAATTCTAATTAATAAGTTGTACCACATATGAATACTATTCATTATAGACATTTTTATATTTTGAGCGTGGGAGTGCATTCATAATGACTATGTAAAGTATCTGCAAATCTATTTTTTTATCAAGCTTGGATTATAAAATGCAATCAAATGATTGATGTTCAATAAATAAATTAGTTTTTGTAATTTTTAAAAGAATAGACTTATTCTGTAATTATGTGGTACAGTTTTTATTTATTATCTCTTTATAAAAGAGGATTATTTTCAATAAACATATTGTAGTAACATTGTAGCAACATTACAATATTGTGGTAATTTTGCTATAATATTTTGTGTTTGCTGAGATATTTGTTTTTTAGTCACATTCATAAATTTTTAACAGAATGATATTGAAATTACGATTATTCATACATATAGTTGGAATTTACATTTCTATTAAATGTGAAATTACATTTTTATGTGTGATGATACTGCAGTCTGCTCATATTTGGATGGTTTTTCATACGTGCGTTTCGTTGACAGAACTCCGCAATTTAACACAATCACAGATTTTATTGGCTTTCCAGTCTTCGTACCAAATCCCTCAATCTGTTTAATCAGATGGCAGACATAAACAGTTTACCACTACTCTGTGGTCAAATTTAAACGTGCGAATAATTAAAGTTCTCGTAAAACGATATTGAGCAATACAATAGAATTGAGTTTTTTATTACCTGTAAAATACGGAATAATTCTCTCTCCCACTCATTTATTCTATTTAAGATATTTAAGATAATAATCTTTGATAATTTTTATATTGTAATATGTGATAAATTATATTTTTATATAAAAT
>VBVR01003565.1:0-17192 GCA_011638315.1 Tetramorium parvispinum
AAATTTTTCTAAAGTATATAGTTCAATATTAAAGGTTTAAATTTAAACCAATTTCTTGAGTAAAGTAAAAGTAAATAATATTTTATTATTTTTAACTATATGTCGAAATTATTTTAATAAAAATCATAAAATTAACAAGTTGTTACCTAACTCCATTGTTTTAATTAAATTAAAGTCATGTTGAGTAGGAGTGGTGTAAGGAATAGTTAAAAATATTACTCAAATTGAGTATAAGTACGAATTTAATAGTACAAACTTTACAAATAAATAAATGTGTAGATAAATTAATTGATAAAAATTTTGCTCCACAAATGTTAATTTGAAGCTTACATATTTACATACGAAATAAAGATAAAAGATTGCGAAAGATGACTTGATATTATTATAAAAATATTCGACGAAAGAGTCCAAGTTCGAAGCTTTGAAGATTTGATATCTAAAACTTGGTAGGATGAGAAAGTGAGAGATTTTGCATATGTATCAATGTTGCGAACGATAATCGATTCTACACGATCGTAGCGCCCCCGTATTTCCCGATTTCACGATTCTATTTTGCCAATTACGGAGGCGAGCATCGCCACTTGATTCAACTATTTCGGGGAGGGTCGGAAGGTGGAAGGGAAAAGGAGAACTATCGAGCGAGGGCCAGCCCAGCGCACTAACTCCTCTAACCGAAAACTCCGGGCAGACTTTGGGACGCCTGGACGAGACAGCGGAGCGCCACGAAACCGAGGGTAAACGGAAATGGCAGAGTCTTTCTGAGGGCGCCTCCACCACCCTTCATCCTAGTGAGCACCTCGCTCGTAAGTGGTACCGAGAGCGGGCACACCACCGATAAATTACGCCGCGGGATTATGGTATCGTTTATGTCCAACGTTTACAGTTTGCGATATTTGCAAATCAGCTGTTTCGCAAGTAAATTTGAATTAGAAATTATATGTTAAAAGAGTATATATATTCAAGCTCTATAAACAGCTCCTCGTCATCGAGGAAGTGTGTGTTTTACTTTTAGAAAGTACTTTAGTGTGTTTTATCGCCTGTATTTGATCTGTATTTGATACTGCATAATTTTAGCATTTATTGCTTAATTTATAAATTGTATGATGAACATTATTTAAATATTTTATATTGAAACACTATACAGATTTTAAAAATATATTTTCTAATAAGTTTAACATTTTCAAATGCATCGGTGATACCAAATACACTATTTTTAATATAATATAAAAAAATTAATTTTAAAGTTGTATACTCTTGAAACATCAACGAAAGATGAAACATAAATGAAATTGATTGAAAAGAAATTAAATGTCAGGTCCAATTATCTTTATAGCAGCCAACTGTGCATATTACATAATTAAAAATCACAAGTAGTCGGAATGTAAAACCATGATTATGAATGCATTGAAGTTTTTGCTTTTGTAAGAAATCGGTTTTTCGTGCCGATCTCTTCTATATTTTGAAATTGCACCACCGCGACGCCAGATAAGTGGCGTTCTTGTAAAAACTCTGCAGCTTCATACACCGCACTATTACGATTTAAATTAGTTTCTCCGCAAATGCTGGAGAAGATAAAAGAAGTATAATAGAATAGGACAGAAACTGACACATCTGATAAGATTTTCCTAGTCATGAATTACCGGTATTGTCAACAATAATTTAATATTTATTCAATAAAATTAAATACGAGAATAACGAGAAACGTAATGTATAACAAAAAGATAATATTATTTTTTAGTAAAAATTATCCGCAATAGCTACAACTATTTAATCGTATCGCATACGTGCAACAGTGAATTCTTTCTCGTGTTAACAATTATTAATACTCTTCAATGTTTTTCGCTGACTCGTTCCTATTCGCGATTGGGCTGATGATCGTCAAGCGCGCGATTCAACGCATTTGCCTCGTCAGCTAGACGCTTGTGAAAAGCCAGATATTTGTCATGCACGTCGATGCACGATCGTAATACACTTTTAGCGTTTCGAGGCGAAAGCGGGCCATTAGAATCGAGGATGGTATACCGTTTCTCGAATAGAGCGTGCGAGAGGAACGGTTGAGCACGGACCGATTCGACCGAATGTACCCTCTCTATCTAAACGGCCTCGAAAGACAGCTCGGCAGTTAAGTGCGGCGAAATTGCAAATCGAAACGTTTTACGCGGGCAATGAAAGGAGTCGGGGCCCGCCGGTTCGATTACGGTTCTGACCGTAAACTCCTGACCCGGGAAATATACGTGAATGGGAATGAAGAGCAAGAGCGAGCGATCGTGGCCGTTGGAGTCGAAGACAATCACGGTGGATCCGGACGCGTTTCGCGAATTCCTTCTTCGATTACTCCTTCTTCCTTTTTCCCCCCCTCGACAACGTACTTCTCGCCGCCGGCACGTTCCGATAATCAAATTCGGATACGTCGATTTTTTTTCTACCCCGGGAAAATTCTTCGTTCGTCGTCAGAAGATAAAAAATCTGACGAAAATTGATGATAATGCATATACATACAAAGATCTGAGTTGTTACATTTGTTTATTGCTTTTTCATATTTTTCGTATTTAGTGTCGTTATTATTGAAAAATATGAAGGATAATTTTACTACTTTCTACATCATCGCCATCCGCGAGTCTTGTTGAATAAAAAAGCTAAATCGCGCGATTTTGATGGCCGCCGTAAAAGTCGCCGCAGTTTCGAGTGAACTCATGCTTCTTCTCGCCTGACGATGCGCGAACTCGATGTTACAGCCCTAGCTCTCCGGATTTATCGCCTGTTTCGAGGCATCGACGACGCGTCAACTGCATGCCAACTCGCGCTATCGTCCATCGGATCGACGGAAAACCCTGGAAACCGAAGGGCTATTGGGCGCGGGCCCGTTTTAGAGCACTGGCGACAGCTGCCGCCGATCGTGTACGAAAATAAGAGAAACCGTTGTCGACTCCTTTCTCTCTACGATCGAGGCAGTGAGTGGATGAAGGCGCGCTATGGGATCTCATAAATTGTGAGAACAATTCTAACAGTTGGAACTCGAAGAATCGTGACGATTTTAGAGACGTGATTTTTGTGAAACAATATTAAAACTGCATTTCTTGCATATAAGAGGCAAGTATAAATCGAAATATATTACTTAACACTTTAATTGGAGATCATATGACGGAAAGTTAGCAATGCGGACTTCTTCTTAAGTCTTTTGTAAAAAAACTAGCTTAATATTATGTATTTCAACGTTAGAGTTCATCTTAATGACATTACGTACTTAAGAGAAAAGAAAGAAGAATGAGAAGTAGACTTGGAGGAGAGGAGATTCATAAAAAAAAAAGAAGAATTCATTTATCCTGACCTCCGGCTTACGTTCCATTTGACATTTCGTCCGCTCTAACTTCGTCGCCTTCGTTAATATACACCGCGCGCTCGCGCTAAGGTTGTTGAAAGTTCAGCGAAAACGAGAAGCAAACGGTGCGGGACCGCTTATTATGCGGGGAATATTAAAAAGTCGCCAACTTGTTGAAAATCTCAGACTTTCTTTCGAACTGTTTTCATATGCGTTTCATAAAATGATCGTCAAGCAAAAAAATTGAGGAAAATTCTTGATCGAAGAAATTGAAGAGATTATTCAACTCCTCTTTCTACATATATATATTCTACACATATCTATACGCATATTTTGGCAATAAAGCACTATTATTGTTATTATATTATATAAATATGCATAGATCACAGAGTGTCAGTAGAAAAGAATGTAATTCAGAGAGGGAATTTATGGCAATCATCTGTTTCGAGCAATGACATTTGTTAAAGCAGAGCAATTAAAGTCTAATTTCCAACGAATATTATTATATATCAATAATATCATTCAATTTGTATCTATTTAGTGAGCCCTCATCCGGCACGATGCAATTTGCAAAATAATTTACGTTTCGGAGTTGCGACGTTATGTGCTCGCGATTTATTCCTAATTGCGATGGATCGACCTCGATTGCGAGTGGCGATAGTAGGTCACAGGATATCCAGTCAGCTACAAAGTCTATCGGACGATTATCATTCGTGACAGCGTGTTTTGTGACGTGAACCCAAGCTCCTTTGATCGATAGATCAAGCTGATCGTGGCTTAACTCTCGCAATTTTGCATCGTAGGAGGAGATTTACGATCGCTGTGGCCAACACAATGTGGATCCCCTTTAATAACCGATCCTCCCTGTCGCTCCAGCCTCCCTCGTCCTTACTTGTCCTCTCTGCCCGCGGGGCTTTTGCCATTTGTACGCGCGATTCACGACCGCCTACTTCGCGATCCGCATCACCATCGTAGATTCGCATTACCGGATAATGCGACAATTATACATTGGAGTTTATACCGTGTCGCAGCCGACAGAGGGGGATTCTGCGCGGAAATCAGGCTGACAAACACGATTCCCGATGAGTAATGTGTTGTCGCGCGAGCTCGAGAGCCGTTTTCCAAATCCGTTCCGATTTGATCGGATCAGAAATCGATAAGCGACGACGCTCGGTCTTGCTGGACGGATTATCTCGATTGGCCTGGATTTGTCTGGCATTTTTAAAAATACGGCATACTCGTTTCGAAGCCCTGCCAGAATTTTTACTTTCTCTATTTCTTTCTCTCTCTCTCTTCGTAATTCTTTAGCATAAAAATTTTGCCATAAAAAAGAAAGAGAATATGAGTAAACAAAACTAGATTCTAAATAATTTGAAATATTTCGTGATATTGAAGCGCAAATTTTCGTACGTTTGCGTACTTTGGAATAGTGCTGTAAATATTACATTCCGTATGTCGGAGCGTGTTTACGATATCCGACGTCGTTTTGCAATTTGCATGCGTTTGCCTCGCCACGGATTATGGCAAAAGCGACAGAACCGGATAATTACCGACCAGGATTAGTTGAATGGTCAACAACGAAAATCATAATTTCCTTTCGGGTCGGTCAACGCGATCGGTCAGGGGGTTATCCAGAATCAGCTGTCCAAATTACAGGCCGATACACACGGCCGGTGTGACGTCAACACAAAGCCAGATGCGTGTAAACATCAGCCGCGCTCGGCCGACTATGTCGTCGATGAATCATTCCTGAAGCTTTTACTCGACTAATTAATTTGCGGTCATGCCGGGTATTTATCGAACCCGCGTAATTACGATTTATAACCGATATATCCAACGAGATACGTCATAAAATATTACATCATGCTTATTTTCCCGCATTTTCCAACGTATTTTGTGAATAACAAGCGCGTTTTGATTTTTTTTCTGTGTAGATTGCAAACCATGTCGAAATTCTTCTTTCATTCAATTCAAACAATGGCCCCGTGTTCTTTCATTCCTACTGATTTCTACTTGCCGTAATGTGGAGCTTGCTCGTTGAATCGTGCTCACCGTGATAACGCGAAAAATGGATCAAATGCGTGCTATAATAATGATCGCTGTAGAAAACTGCTGCTTTCGCCTCATCGAACGTGTTCGTGCGATTGTACGAACGTTAGAGATGATCGAAAGACACTTGCTTTTATAGATTATACAGAAGAAATACCCTTTATCGAGCAAACGTAAATGTAAAACATTATACTCGCATCGTGGTCGATATATCGTGAGTTGTTTCAATGACTTTGAACATGGTAAAATATATTATTTTTAAAAAGCTGTACATATTACGTTTAATTTCGTGCTGATTCTAGTTTCGGTAGATCTCTTCGTATCTGCGGTTCCACGTTAAAATAACATTTCACAACCGCTATGAAAATAATAAATGTAATATGCATACATGCATATACAAACTTGATAAGATTTGAACTGCAAAAAATGTCGTTTGATCCAAATAAAATGTTTTACATTTATTTTTCGATCGCTAGGAGAATATTTGACGTCACAGTTAGAGGTTGATTTTTCGGATAAAAATGTTTTTTGATCATTCCTAACACAAACGCGCATGGAACGGGTGCTGAATAAACTGACTCGCCCGTAGAGACGAGCTCGTGTTAGGTGTTAACGATGAATTGTGGCTAGCCGGAAAACCAAGGTCCCCACTGGGAGATCAGAACTGAGACTATCGCGCACTTTTGTCGTACCTTCTAATGGCTGCGAGGGCCGCGTGTCCGTCGGGACGAAATTCATTTCTCAGCCGAATCAAACTGGATCGTTAACTGAACTGTGCTAGATTTGAGCTAATTGAGTCAGTCTTGCCGAAAACGAGCAGCGCCCGACTTGGAGGATCAAAATTCACGTTAGATTCGTTGATGATTTATATTTCGGGGGGGGGGGGAAACACATACGCAACGAGGCTTTTTCCCATCGAAATGGCCCCGATTCGCGCAGAAAATATGCGTTATGCTCCCGATATCGGTTATATTCCCGCTAATATTTCTTGTGGGATTTGCATGGCGCGAGGTCACGTCCAGCAGAAATTTTCACGTTATTTTCGCAACTATCTCTCGCGAATAAAATCACAAACTACGACCACGACTCGCAGTGTTCCTACGTACGTGAGTATAAAACGATCTTTACGAGCAATCGTAAGATGAGATTGGTTTGCGCTAGCAGAGAATAAATTTCGACCCACTTTTAAAACTAAAAATTTATCAGCCTCTGATATCTATAAAAGATTCGCGATTAGCTTTCCCAGAGCTGATTAGTTTCGAAGGCTCTCCTTTACTTCGGAATAAAATCGTTCAAGTCCGATTTAAGTCGATTTGACGAAATCGACTTTTCAAGATCTGCTGCCGTTCTCATTAACCGCGGCAGCACGTCTTTTAAGTCGTCGTCGGATAACGGCAATGATCGTAAAGTTCGCCTTAATGAACGTCGGTCGTCTCCGTTGCGAGCGTTTGTATGGCTCCGTTGGTTCCTTATCAACATTAGCCAGCGAGACGCGAGGGAGAATAACATTGGCCTCTGGCGAGTAATATATCCATATTTCCCGTCATCCCTTAATGCATTATGCATAAGGGTTCGATATATTCGACGGAGGTGTGGTGTGCGGGTGTAGGGTAGTAGTACATATTCGTGTGAACTCTGCATATCTCTTTTGTGATCCCGGCACAAGAGCGAAAGCGCGCGCGTGCCGTAATAGCAAACCCGTAAAATCGCATCTCTGTGTACAGCACGCGCGAGGGTTAATAATATTTGATAACCGAATATAAAAGTCTCTCTTTTAACGTAATCACGTAATTGGCTAACAATAAGTAAAGAGTGCGTACACCGCTTATTCGACAAAAATAAAAAATTATCTCGTCGCTCGTAGGAGGACATTATAACCGAATTATCTGACAGATGAGCTATCGCGTACTGCCAATATTTGCGTCCATTAATTCTGCGCCGGTAGCACACAGTATGCAGGTTTAATTATTAACAAAGAGAATCGAATGTGCCCTGAAATATAACGAGCACAGAATTGCGTGTCGTAAATAAATGAAATTCTTTTAAAACGCTACTAATTTCAAGCTATATTTAGTAGTTATCTAGAAACTACGCTATCGAAAATTTTATTTACGCTATCCCGCGCAAATTCTATCCGTTCAAAATAGCTGCAATATTAATATCTTAATTATACGAACACTTTATACGCTTGCAGCGTGCATCATGCTAATACGCTATACGTATGTACATACGTATATGCGCGAAATGTGAATTTTAGGGATGATTGCACATATATAAATAGAATGACATAAGCATTGTGTAGAGACCATCGTGCATCACCTCATTGTAAACGCACCGACTGGTTCGATTGTTACGTTCATTTTTACTTCTACGGCTGACTAATTCGCGGATGTTCCACTGCGAAATTAATTTCGGCGTCAACGATGATAGATTACCGTCATACTGGCGAAATTAATTTTTTACGTGGCCAATGACTGATATTGCTGTATATTGCGATTACATTTCTCTATTTACATACGGTAGTTATAAAAGCCGACAATCGGGATAAATCTTCTAAATAAATACTTGCTTTCATTAATTTCGTTCGTCATCAAAGCTTTTCTCAATGACAAAATCTTATATTTTGAAATACGTATGTATATTTGATATTTTCCTTGGTGGAAAAACAAAAAATAAATACAAGCTATGTGCTTTTCAATATTTGCTTTTCAAAATATTGCAATCTTTTCAATATTTTTTTATAGTGATAACGATAGGTAACACAGATGGACAAGATAATTCGTGTATTCACTAGTGTTACAAAGAACTAAAATCGAATGGAAAAATACGAACGTCAAATGGTGATTTTAGTGGAATATAGGTCAAACTGGAAAATAGCAAAAGTTCCCCATAGGACGCTAATCTACGGAATGTGACCGTAATTTCAACCAAGTTCCGTAATAGCTTTGCGAAACGAGATACTTGAACCGGATAACGTAGAAAATTTGGTTATTAAAAGATACTGCCATTTAATCGAGGTAAAGCATCGGCAAAGTTATACAATGGTTCAAGCAAAATCTATCGTCAGAATTGGAAAGAAAATAGGCTAGCTGATAGTTTTACAAGTAAATATAAAAAAAATAAAAAAAGAATTGTAAAAGTAAAAATAAATACCAGCGAAATACACGCATGATGAAGGAAAAGAGAAACAACGATAACTGACGTAACAAGTCTCTGTTAAAAAAGAAAATTTTAACAAATATATAGATGTTAGCTATTGTGTTATATAGATATTAATTTCGGAGAATAGAAGGAAAAATGACACAAATAGTCGTATAGAGAGAAATCGAGGTTTATCCGCAAATTTAAATTCAATTCTGTCCTTCGAATAGATATCGAGCGATATCATATTGCTCGTACTCGCGCGAGTATTGTCAGAATTTTCGAGACTTTCGCGAAAGTGGAAAATTGTTCGCGCGGTACGAGGTAAAGTCGGGATTCCAATGGACGGGGGCCTGGGTTCCCGGGCGACCACCTTTCGTTCCTCCCCCGCGCTTCAACGACACGTATGTATAACTAGAAGTACCACGTTCCTCCCTGCAGGCGTAGTTTGTGGTAAGGCACTGTTGGCCCCGCGGGTGCCACAACTCAATTCCCAAGCATTTCGGTTGATTTACAGACCCGGTCG
This sequence comes from Tetramorium parvispinum, assembly GCA_011638315.1. Lineage (NCBI taxonomy): Eukaryota > Metazoa > Arthropoda > Insecta > Hymenoptera > Formicidae > Tetramorium > Tetramorium parvispinum. The sequence continues at coordinate 9,036 of VBVR01003565.1, forward strand.
AGGTGGAGGCAACTTTACCTCGCGCTCTTAGATTCGCTCCCCCCCCCCCTTCCACTTAAGGATTCGCTAGAAGGCAAGCAGCGTTCTTCGTGTTTTACGTTCCTTCAGTGTTCCTCTTGTTGACGATATCGCCTGTCCATCTCATGCGGATGCGAATATTCGCCGTCGATATTCCTTTCTTAAGCATAATGTTACGTACCATTTTTAGCTTTATTGACATTTAAATAGGAATAAATTAAAATGAGATATATTATATTTCACAAACGTTAAAGATGATGAAATTTATTATCGCAAGAAAACTAGTCTAATGTCTCTTGACCTAATCTATCGAAAAAGTTAAATTGTCACTTAAGAGTAACAATTAACACAAAAGCACACTTTAAATAGTGGTTTAATGTAATCTATTCTCAAAATTTGTAATTACCTTAGATTCGTAGGCAAATGATACGTAATTTGAAAGGAGGTCGTAGCGTAAAGTGAAAGGTAAAAATAAGGTTTCGGGTTTCTCTCAAAAGATAACGATGACAAATCGCCGTAATGATAGCATCTCGGAAAGCCGACATTCTTGAACTTCACCAGAGTCTAATGGTACGCCTTTTTAACCGACCGATCCTTGTACAAAACGAGAATGGTCAGGGTCCGGTTGGCTTAGTCTCGTGATATAAATACGAGTCCGAGGGTCGCGAAGAGGAGGACATGGACGGAAAGGGTTGCAGGACAGTACGCGCGTGGGTGGGATGGACGAAACATGGGCGGGGGTTGGCGCACCAGAACAGCGTGGCACCCCACCCTCGCGCCATCAGCAACCCCTTCGTCGGCCAGCCACCCTCCGTCCGATCCCACGCTCAATACTCAGCAGCTCCGCGCCGGCTGGCACCGCTGCACCCGGACGGACGCAACGACTGCAGGATATACTGGGTGACGATCGCGACACGGTTAACTAACTCCGAATAGTACCAAAAAACATTCCGTTTAATATTAGAATGTCAGAATCATGACACTTGAATGTGTCTTCGGTCGAGTATGGAGACTGAATCAAACGACGCTAGCAATCACCAATTTTGTTTTGAAACGGAATAATTAAATATATTTTTCAATTATTGTATATTATTATTAAAAATAATATTCTACGTTCTGTATCTTAATTATACTCTATTGTATAATTTTGCTGCATTTTAATATTGCTGTATTTTAATTTAACTCCGAATTTCTCTCTCTCTCTCTCTCTCTCTCTCTCTCTCTCTCTCAATAATCTCAATTAAAATAATTAATTTATAAAAATAAGATAAAGAAAGAGGCATTATTTTAACAAGATCGTAATTTATACGAAACTTTACATCGAAAGTGGCACAAAAACGTTAAATAATATAAAATGTTTACTGTACAATCGCAAACTGCACAAAGATTATTATGTTATAAAATATAAAATCAATGGCGAAAAAACAGAAATGGTTTATAGGATGATATGCAGACAACAAACCCGGAAGGGATCCTCATGGGGAAAAATGATTTGTCATCACTTTTTCGACATGACGACATAAATTTCGCGGCCGGAGAAAAGAAAACAAGCGTGCAATTTCAACCTCGGCAAAAAAGTTTTAAAATATTTGTTGGATAAAGTATATATTTATTTTATCCTAAATCCACCCGTATTATAATCAGCTACTTGCTAAAATTTTTACAAAAGTCTAGATAAATTTGAGTACGATTACGAACATTCGATATTTCACACAGTCATATTACGTAACTTATATTACAGTTAAAACTTTTACTTCGTGTAATTTTGTTATTATTATCGATTTTATCAAATATCTTTAAAGTTAAAATGTAAAAAAGTAAAAAGTATCATGTTCTAAAAATAATTATATAATTACTAGAAAATTTTGTATATAAAGATTAACGTCTCTGTAAAAAACTGCACGTGATATCTTTACGCGAACGTTTATGTGGTAAAACGAAAGTAGGACATACTTTATTTCGCATTTTTTTCAAATGAATAAAATACCACCCGAGAAAGTAGCGTCCGCAGAGTTTTTTTTTCTCTGGGAGAGCTCACGGCCTTTTTGACGTCAAAGTCAAAGAATAAAGTTGCAGCGTACTCAAAAAGAAAGGGCCTGCGAAAACGTTTGAATCTCCCGATAAACAACGTCGTGTTTATGAAAAGTTTTTCAGACATTTTGCCGCGCGGTAAACACATCGATGCTTCTTTCTCGCTATTCGCGACAGTTCAGTTGCAAGTTTCTCGCTTACGTCTTACCGTGTTTGCAGGCGTGGACTTTACAAATGGTTACTCCTCATCGAACGTAAATCACGGCGCAAGGTGCCGGTGAAGTCTTTCCGACCTCCCTCGCGGAACTTTTGAATTCGCTCTGAATTCATAATTTAAGTAACCGGACTTCGACTTCTAGCGTTCCGACCGAATCACATTCACGTGATTCACAACGTAATTACGAGGAAATCGAAAAATCAATTCCAGCATTTATTATCGAGGTACATAGATTTCCAGTCGGCGAGTTATCAACTTCTTCCAAGTTTCTCTTTCAATTAACGTCATTACAGTCGTCCATAATGGACAGCAGTAAGAATAACGCATCAAATTACGAACGAATATTAATTCGAACCAAGATCTTTTCACACTTTGTGTGAATAACGCGAAAATATCTTTGTAAGTAATTGAGACAAAAATAACTATCGAACATGTCAAGTCGACGAAAATAGTAGCATTTAAAAGATGAAATGTCGAAAAAAGAAAATAAAGCGCTGAAGCAATACAGCATGAGAACATACTGTCTAATTATCATGTTAATTTTAAATTAAATCATTCTGGAAATACCTTCCGAGTCCAAACCATTTTAACCGAAGAATCGCTTATTTGCTCGCAGAAATCATAAAATTTCGTTGGTAGACGCCGATTCTCTTCTTTCAGAGATCTGGTCTTTTGACGGCGTACCTTTTTCCGAGGATTTCTTCTTCTTGGTAATTACGGGGCAAATACGAGTAAGAAGCACGCGGTCTGAAAGAACGTGGAATGCCCGGTCTAGTCTTAAAGAGGTATGCGATGCGAGAAGGCAGACGAAAGACGACTGAAAGAAAGAAAAGGATGAGTGGATATACGACGAAAGAAAGCAGGAAGAAGAAAGTCTGAGAACGAAAGGTGGTACTCAGAAAATGCGCCGATGCACCCCGCAATGCGGCATAGCTCCTGATCCGATTGCGATGCCAGTCAGCGTGCCGAGGGGAAGTCAAAGGGTCTCGACTAACTACGAGATAATATCTATCGATACTCGGCACCTTCCTGAGATTTTATCCTCGTACATTTTTCAATCGCATACGGCGGAAACTGGCGCCGACGCACTTATCTCGTCTCATTATTTTCTTACGTTTTCTAAAAATAATTTCTCGCTCGCTACATTTAGTTTAAAATGATTTAAATTGATTTCATAAAAATTATAATTTTCATTTTTCTTACATTAGAGATTAGGAATTAATGTGTTTTGGAATTAATATAAATAATAATATTAAACGATTGAAAATAATATTCATAACCGTAAATCAAAAGTCCTAAAGTCCTTTTAAAACAAATCCCATTATCTTGTATTGTGCTTAATACTCTTATTTTTATATTGTTTTATTTTTATATTGTTACACTTATCTAGAATTAGATTTAGATTTTTATATTGTTATACTTATTTAGAATCAAAAACAATGTTCGTAGTCGAATGTTCGTAGAATGCAGCAATGACGTAAATCGAATTTATTTTGACACGATGAAATTTTTCCGCATCGCGAAACAGAAACGCGGGATAGAAAGGTTTTGTTTCAAGCGTGTATTTGTAAGATGACGCCTGATGTGTCGGTTGAAAATATATTTGCGGTATTTCACGATAAGAAGCTTACGTGTATTGCGACAGGTTCGCATGGAGATTGAACAAATCACAGAATTTTTTACGGAAAGTTCGATTTTATGCGCTGATAGGGGGGGGAGGAAGAACCGTATGCGCTTCTCTGCAACCATCTCCGTACCTTGATTCCTTCAAATCGCGATCATTTCCCCTGATTTTTGTCTCTTTCAAACGAAGTACTATAGAACCTAAACATCGTAGATTGCGTCTTATTCCACGCAATCCTCCATACAATCGCTTTTCGCTCGTAGGAAAAATCTCGTCCTCTCGTCTTTACTTGCATGGAAGTAAACACTCGTAGCAGACAAGAGAAAAAGAGAAAGAGAGAGAAGGGGAGGAAGGTGGAAGAGAGTCTCTTGTATTTCAGAGCCGCATAACGGGCCATCATCGAGCCTCATCGTTCTGTGCTCTGAATAGAACAAGCGTGGAGTTTCGTGCGACGTTCTCGAAAAGTGGACATGGATGGGGTCATTCCAATCATAGACAATAGAAGGCATATAAAAGAACGCGGCGAACGTCACGAAGAGGACTATGAAAAAGAAATCCAGGGATAGCGAATATCGAAAGGGAAAGAGGAAACAAAAGAAACAAAAAAGACAATGAGTGAGAGAGATAATATGAGAGAGAGAGAGAGAGAGGGGGGGGGAGCAGAGAATTCACGCTGGTGCCTGGAATCCTGTAATTTCTGCGACAAAGCGAGCTGTCCATCTAGCCAGCGTTAGATGGCACGTTTCTACACCGTCGTCAGGGCGGAGGGTTATTAGATCGTCGTGATGAACGAGCCATGCTGCGTGCACCTTGCAATAACGAGGAGCAACAATGTTGCAAATATCTAGAGAGATCGTAATATAATATATATAAGATATATATATATATATACACATATACACTTATATCCGTATATTTGCATGTGTGTACGCGTGTTTATATTATTTTAAATATAAAAGCTTATAAATATAAAGATAATATTTTTTTCAGGTTACTGTAAATGTGGCAGTATCTTGAAATGTATTATAGAGGATACTGATCCATCTATTAATAAAATTAAATTTCACATACACATATATGAAAGGAAATTGCGGTAAACGTTTTCTAAGAAATCCAACGAGAACAATTGTTGGAAAAGAACTGCAACACAAATTCGTTCAAGTATATCGTGCAGAAAGAGCACGTATATTAATGACAGAAAGAGATCCAGAACCTCCTCACTTAAACAATTCTGTTGTTTTACGTAAAACTAAAGCAGAAATTGCAAAGGCAGATTGTATAGATTTAGACCCTCCTAAAGCATTAGTTAGTATTGATAAGAAAACAGTAACATCTTCTATTTGCAACTTCGATTTCTAATACTTTATATTTTTATGTGAAAAAAATTTTGTGGTCTTATATTTCATCTGAAAATGGATGGTATTATAATATAATAATAATTGTTTAGCGTTAAAATTCAGGATGATTTATGTGGCACTCAAACCGCGCATGAACCCGTGGTCTAATCGTGTGATCGCGTTTGACACACATACGGAATCGATTTCAACCGGCTTTTGGCGCGTGCCGATGCTATCAAGTGATTTATTCTGTTTACTAAAATGCGATTTCTCCCGGAATATTCAATTATAAAATTGATTCGCAGATATCCAGAAGAACCGTGCTTGGCCACGCAACCGAAACGAAATTGTATTTTTAACGATTTTCCATTCTGGGATTTCGGAAGGATAGTATATCTGTCGGCGAAGCATGAATTGATCTCGTGCGTATTTCTCGGGAAATGAAAACGTCAGATGATTTATTCTGTTTACCGAAGGTATGATAATCGCGCAAACAAACGTCCGTGTGCGATAGGCGCGCATAACGTTTTCATATACCACGCAACTCTCGGCAATTAATAAATGCACTCGTTCGCCAGCATAAAGCTAATATTATTATCAATTTTTTTTATTATTGCTTCGCGGAAATTTGATAGCCCCAAAACGGCCTTGATGACATTCGCGCGACGTAACGTCAGCAAATCGAATCGATTCCCGGCCCGGATTCCGGACAAGATAGAGGCGGACGAATGATTTAGTTTGTTCAGCAGCGAGGATACGAGACGCAACGGAATGTCAAACATCTCGCGGGCGAAATCGAGGCGACGGAAGTGGAACAATGAATTTACCGCCGCGATGCATTTCCGTGTCGGAATTCGTGCGCGTCCATCGCGATGTCCCGTGAAGTCGGATGACGGGTGATCCTTTCGAGTTATCTTCTACAACACGAGTTTGTGTATTCCCCGACCCGAAGAGAAAAACAAACGCAAAAATATATGAAGTATCGCGTAATCGCTGTCGCGTTTCTCTTATTTCGAGCGCTGCATTGCAATTTTTTTGTATATACAGCAAAAGATTGATCAAATTGAGACAATGCGCGACGTACACACACAAGAAATATATTATCCACAATAACTAACAATACTGTTGTCCTTTCTTACAAGTAAGTGCATAAGACGCATCTTGGCCGAAGATGATTAATTACTCGAGCGCCGTTAATGTGAGTGAACTAATGTAAGTCGATCCCTAATTGATAAGCTTCAGCTATCTATATATTTTTTTGCAAGTGTTGCATAAAGATTTTTTAGGAAAGAGAAGAAACGAGATACGTGTAGCCTCGTCGCGGCAGTGTTTTAGGAAGGACCGTCATCTTCGGTCCGTGATTTATGACGATCATCGCTCGTTTCCTTCCCTCGTTCACTATTGTTATGTCTCGGCAGTATTTTTTGGTTGACACCCTAAGTGGTGTTCTCGCGCATAATACACGTCAGGCACTCGTAAAGATTCCGACGGCAGGAGAAGAGCTCGATCATAGCGTCGGACATTTCCTTCATCGAAGCGGAGCCGATTCGAGCTCCGAATAAAATCGAAAAAATGAAACATTATTGAGACGGATAACATTATCTTGTTTGTTGAACACGCCTGATACGCTAAAATCCGAGTTACCGTGGATAAAAAAAAATATTTGCCGCGAAAAATAGTACAATAACGATGATAACCATAGCCTGTGGAAAATACAAAACTTTTGCAATCTGGCGAGCATTTACGCAGCGAACCGGATTGTTTTTTAATGATACAGCAAATTCAATCGTATCTCAAATATTAATGCCATCGCACGATAATTTAATCGACAGGATAGAAAGCATGTATTGAAATCGCGCAAAGCATCGTAGCATCGATGTGCCATTTATAATTTCGGAATATATTCGATGTCTAACTTAATTTCTTCTAACGGGAGTAGTGCTTTCGTGAAAGTCTCGCGATCGGGAGAGATTTCGTTGCAATATTTATCGGGGCGCCATCATCGAGATGCAGATTATATCGCGTTATCGCCCTCTCGCGCTCGCGGCGCGATATAAATTTCGCCGAGGCGTCGAAAAAGGTGTACGTCTATCAAAATGTAAATTACGCGCGCCCGCCACCGAAGATCGTTTTTCCGACTTCTCGTCGCGAATTACCGTTCGATTCCCGGCGGACGGACGCGCGCGTCGGTGACGATCGGTCACGATCGCGTTGACATAGCGCGCAATGACTTTTTCTCCCCCTTTTAGAAAAGCCATTCGTATCGGCGTACAGTTTTACGGCTCTATGGTTCTATCATCTGAATTCCGCCAGCAGCGATCTGTTCCACCATTCTCCTCTCGCGCTCTATCTCCCTCGCTCTCGCACCCCTGTCTATCTGTCTCCGTCTCCCCTTTTCCCTCTCGTATCCCTTCCCGCCGTCGTGCTGTCGCACGAGACACTACGTAACTATTGTCCCATGAAATTGGACGTCATTCATGTACCGGATGTCCATGACTCTTTCACGGCGCGCACCGCATCGAACGCCGTAACGACCGAGCACGCGAACCAACTACCAACGGACACTGTTCCTCTGAAAGACCTAATTTCTGATATTCTGGATACAAACGCGCGTAATCGGATCTTGTGCACGCAGAATTGCGAAACTATGGGGCCACGATTTGAAAACGATGAAAAAAAGAAATTAATATAGATTTACCTTAATGCTAAGCGTGCCACTTATTTTTACATAATTTTTTTTTCCGAGCTAAATATCATATTACGATCAATTTTTAGTTTTAAATTTCATGTCCGTGAACAAATTACATCAAAGGATAACATTTTTCTGTATTATTTAATTGAAAGTTTTATATATTTATATATAAAACTATATGTTGAATTGAATAATGATATATATATATATACATATACATATACATATATACATATAC